>CABHPP010111015.1:0-28704 GCA_902168425.1 Peromyscus attwateri | reverse complement strand
CACACACACACACACACACACACACACACACTGATTAAAAAGATACATGTATCAGACCATTGTATTGTACCCATGTCAGTCAGTTTGCCTTCTGCTACTTCTGAGGAGAGACCTTGTGTATCTTATACTTTTCTGAGCTTTCTGAGCCTTGTAAATTTTGTTAGCTCCTTAGGTTTATGAGTCTCAGTCCTCTCTCCAGGAGGGAAGGTTTTGTTTTGGAGGTGTTTCACAGCACCATAAATATTAGAGAATACCAGAGATACAGAGATAAAATATTTGTAAGGGGAAGAGATTTAGTTTTGTCCCATCATTTTGAAAGTTTCAGTCAATGGTCACTAGACCCTATTGGTAATACAAACAAACAAAGAAAGAAACAAAGAAACAAAGAAACAAACAAACAAACAGCAGCGTAACAGAATTAATAAAGCAAAGTTGCTTGATCTGGAACAGCTAGGAAGTAGAAGCAGAGAGAGAAAAGGAGAGAAGAGGTCTGGGAGTCCAATACTGCTTTCAAGTGCATTTTCTCAATTACCTGATTTCTTACCTCCTAAATATTCTGCTTTCCAGTAATACTATAGCCTGCAACCAAGCTTTTAACTCATAACATTTATCGGGCATTTAAGATTTATACCAGAGAGGCTGGGTAGGTGGCTCAATGCTTAAGAGTATGTAGTGCTCTTGGAGATCACTGTTCTGAGAGGCTATGTTGGGTGGCTCATAACACCCTGTAATTTCAGTTCAAGGGAAACCCAATGACCTCCATGGTCATTTGTAATGTCGTGCACATAACTCACACAGACACAAATGCTGTGGCAGCTTGAATGAGAAGGTCTTCCACAGATGCATATATTTGAACATTTGTTATACTGTTGGTTGTGCTGATGGGGGAATAGCAGATTGTCCCCTGAGGTGAAGTTTCCAAGGAAAAGAGAGAATGAGACAATGAGAGCAAAAGGTAACCTCATCAAATCAGCACTCACAATTTCCAGAAGAAACAGAGCAGGACATTGAGGCTGCCAAATGAAGTTCCCAAATGAGCTTCCCCTCTGCAGCTGGTCTTCCCTAGGCTGAACTTTGCAAGGATACATTTCTAGATTTCCTTTTGCAATGCAGGCTGAGCTTCCATCTTACCATCTACAATGGAGCAGAGTACTGTTACCTTCACTTTTTCCAGGATGGTATTACTAGATCCAAGCAAAAGCTGAATAAGCACTCCCTCTCACACTGACAAACCACACTTAAACATCATGACACTCTGTGATAAAGGTTAAATAGGATCTAGAGCAGTGGTTCTCAACACGTGGGTTATGACCCATTGGGGGGTCACATCTCCGATATCCTGTGATTCATAACAGTAGCAAAATTACAGTGATGAAGTAGCAATGGAAATAATTTTATGGTTGGGGGTTAGCACAAGATGAGGACCTGTATTAAAGGGTCGCTGCTTTAGGAAGGATGAGAACCACTCGTGTAAAGACTCACAGTCTTAACATCTAAATACTTAAGAAACAAAACCATAACTTGAATAAGAGGAGAAAATTAGCAGATAATAACACTGAGAAAGCTCAGATGCTAGAATTATTTGATAAGGATATAAAAATATTAACCATAAGAAAGTGATTCAATTAACAATGATAAAAATATACCTCAGCAAAGAAATAAAAAAAACTATAAAACAGCTAAATAATGGAGTGGATTTGAGAAAGAGTGGGGGACATGGGAAGACTGGAAATAATGTAAATACTGTGTTTGTATATAAAGTTCTCAAAAAATTTAAATTATAAAAAAGCACCAGTGAAATAATGGAAAACGCACAGTCTGAGTAACAGAGAGAAAATACACTGAAAAGTAATTGAGATGAATAGGATCTCATGGATGATGGAAGTAACAAAAGATCTCATATTCCTCTTGTCAGTAGTGTTAAAAGGAGATGAGAAAACATGGGTTCTGAAAACCATTGCATGATGAAACAGAATGTAAAAGCTTCCCAGATGGGGCAGAATATACCCACCTATAAAATAAACTATATGGTACACAATGGGATGGAATTAGATCAATCTCCTTTACTCTGAAAATTAAAAACTGTTTAAAGATTTTATTATATAAGTCATGTAACACTGAAATGACTAGAAAAATTCAAAACATAAGCTTTCTAAGAGAACACCATTAGCACGTGAAATTGCATTAAGAACTGCCAGGTAAGATTGCATATGATTTCTGCACAGCTAAGGAAATGATCAGCAAACAGAAGAGAAAACATATAGAATGGGAGAAAATCTTTTCCAACTATACATCAGACAGAGGATTAATACCTAGAATATATAAAGAACTGCAGAAAAAAATAAATAAAAGAACTGTGTAACTTAAAGAAACATACCATCTCATAGTGAGATTTAATTGTTAATCTGATAGCCTAGAGTCACCTAAAAAGGGATTCAATATGGGATCCTGAGATCAGATTGGCCTGCCAGCATGTCTGTGGGGGAGCTGTCTTGATTGTTAATTGATACATAAGAGTCAAGCCCATTCCTTGGGCAGGTGTTCCTAACCAATATAAGAAAGCTAGCTAATCATGAACCTGAGAACAAACCGGCAAGCAGCATTCTTTCATGGTTAACTGCTCTAAGTTCTTGCCCTGACATCCTTCAAGAGCAGATTGCGCCCTGTAAGTGTAAGCCAAATAAATCCTTTCCTCCCCTGAGCTATTTGTTATCAGAGTGTTTTCTACAGCAACAGACAGGAAACGAGAACATCATCTAATCAATAAATGACTTAATGAACTGAATAGACAGTTCTCAAAAGACAAATTACGAACACATATTTTTGAAAATGGTGCCTGGAGAGAATAGCTCAGTGGCTGAGTGGGTGCTGCTCTTCCAGAGGACTAGAGTTTGATTCTCAACACCTATACTAGAGATCTGACACCCTTTTTCTATCCTTTTTCAGGAACCTGCATGCACATATGAAATTCTCTCTCTCTCTCTCTCCTCTCATACACACACACACACACACACACACACACACACACACACACACGTGTGTGTGTGTGTGTGTGTGTATATATATATATATATATACATACATAACTAAAATATTTTTAAGATTTTAAAATGTTTTAGAATGTTTTCAACAGCTTAGCTATCAAGGGAATAGTGCTTAAAGCTACTTTGAGATGGCATCTCAACTAAGTCAGAATGGCTGTCATGAGGAATGTAAATGACAGCAGATGTTGGGGAGAACCAGGGGGAAAGAAATGCTTGCCACCTGCTGCTGGGGATATAAATTTGTGAAGCTACTATGGAAATCAGGATTGATATTCCTCAAAAAAAAGTCAAAATTTGAAATACTGTATAACACAGCTATATCACTCTCGGGTATATAAGTCAGCACATCACAGAATATTTGTATGCTCATGTTTGTTATAGCACTATTCACAATAGCCAGGAAATGGAGGCAGCCTCAAAATTCATTAACATGAGAACAGATTTTAAAAATGTACTCCATATACACAATAGACTTTCATTCAGCAATAAAGACGAACAAATGAAATCATGACATTTTAAAGAAAAAAGATCAGAATTGGAACTTGTTATATTAGTTGCAATAAGCCAGACTACAAAGAAAATTATCATGT
The DNA here is from genome assembly GCA_902168425.1 of Peromyscus attwateri. Lineage (NCBI taxonomy): Eukaryota > Metazoa > Chordata > Mammalia > Rodentia > Cricetidae > Peromyscus > Peromyscus attwateri. The sequence goes on along the minus strand of CABHPP010111015.1, from coordinate 25,070 downwards.
TTCTCATACAAGTATTCTAAATTTTTATTTGTATAAAGGTATATATGTACATGCATTCATATACATACACACACATTAGAGGGCGAAAAATGGGACATTAAGAAGGGAAGAAAGAATCTGAAGAATAAAGAAATTAGTGACATACACATGACCTGAAAGCTAAAGTGGGGAAGTATGGGGATCACTAACGAGGGGGAAGGCAATGGGGGAAGGAAGTGGCATAGTTAATTCTATTACTTTATATGCTAACTTAAATTACTCATGAAAAATTACAGAGACCTGTAATTAGGTAGAAAAGAACTCAAAATTTAAAGCAATATGAATACATTATTTCTGACAAAAAAGAATTTGGGTGACCCCCCCCCAAATGTGATAAATACAAAGGAACTCCTAATAATATCTCATAATAATCAAAATTTTGAAAAATAAGCAAATGTGAAGGAAGCCAGAGTAAAAAAGCAAACTATTTATAGTGTGTTAGTTGGGGTTCTCTAGATGAATAGGAGAAATAGAATAATATAGTTTATAAAAGTTAAAGACAAATGTCATGTGTGACATGAAAATAGAAAGGAAGATGCTGGAGGTGAGAGAGCAGAAGGGATGGAGAGGGAATGGGGAAGAAGAGTGTATGGGAAACAAACATACCTCAATGAAGCCTAAATTGTTGTAAGCTAACAAAAATCAATTTGTTTACATGGCAAGGATTGGCAATCTATCTGCTGCAGAGGCTGAGAACATAGGAGTTGCTCAGTCGGTGAGGCTGGATGTCTCAGCAACCCCAATCTGGTAGGCAAGACCTGGAGGATTTCTGGAGATGTTCTGGTGTTTGGGTCCACATAGGAAGACTGAAGAAGCTGGATTCTGATGGCAGTGAAGGATGGAAGTGGGGATGGCAATAGTAATATGAGAATAGACACACTCAACAGCAAGATGTTTAGTTAGGGTTTCTATTGCTGTGATAAAACACCATGACTGAGGCAATTTATAGAAGGGAGAGTTTGTTTTAGACTTACTGCTGCAGAGGGATGAGTCCATCACCATCACAACAGGTGCACAAGAACAGGTGCTGCAGGAACCGGGCATGGCAACAGGAACAGTTAAGAGCTTGCAACTCGAACCACAGGTGGGAAACAGAGAACAAACATAAAATAAGACAAGTCTTTAAGTACTCAAAACCCACCTCCATAGTCATACTTCGTGAGCAAGGCCATGCCTCCTAAGCCTCCCCAAACAGAGCCACCAACTGGGGATGAAATATTCAAATGCCAAAGACTATGGGGGACAGTTTTCATTCAAACTACCACGTTGTTCCACTCCCTGGTCCTATTGTTCTCATGGCCAAATCATAATGCAAAATACATTTTTTGAAGTACAACTTTAAAAGGCTCCATAATATTTCAGTCTCAACACTATTCAAATGTCCAAAGTCTACTGTGTCTTCTGATACTCAAGGCAATCTCTTAATTATAACCCCCTGTAAAATCAAAAAACAAACTACATACTTGCAATATGCAATGGCACAGAATCTATATTACCATTCCAAATGGAAGAATAAGGGCATAGCGAGGAAATAATGGGCCATAGCAAGACTGGAACCCAGCAGGACAAACTCCAAATCCTGTAGTTTCATGTCTGATGTCAAAGACTTAGATGGCTCTGCCCCTCCAGCTTTTCTGGTTGTAGAATACGTCTCTTTTTCTCTGTCTCTCTGACTTGTTCATACCCTTGCTGCGGCTGTCCTTTGAAGATATCCCACAGCTCTGGCATCTCCAACATCTTGAGGTCTCCACCATAATACAGACTTTACTTCCACAGCTTCATGCAATGGCTTCTCAGAAGTCACATGCCTGGCCTGAATCCCTAGTATCCTTCATGACTTTAAAGCTAGCACCATGTGTGAGGCATTACCAAGTTTGGCAATGGACATGACCCTCTACCCCTTAATCATCTCTTTCAGCACAAGCCTTGACTCCAACATTCAATTTCCTGGTGCTATTTTTCTGTTCAAACTGTACATGTTTTTTGTATCATTCTAACTTTTTCATTGTATGCCTGCATAAGAATGACTGCTTAAACAAACAAACAAATAAACTCACGACAGAGTCACTATTAGGCTGTCTTGAAGTCTCCTCACCCAAGAAAGTCAACTCACTATTTTTCAATTTAGCCTCTGGCAGATTTCTAAAACAAGGGTAAAAATCAGGCACATTCTTTGCCAAAATACCACAAGAATGGTCTCTAGCCCGGTTGCTAATACTATTCCCCTCTTCTTGAGATTGGCTTCCTCCATAGTTCACATCTCATCACGATTGTCTTCCAACCTCCTACTAGAATGGCCATTAAGCTGTGTTTATATCATTCAACTGCTTACCTAGTTCAAAATCCTGAAATCTTCCACTTTTCATCAAACCCAGCATGATCAAGTCTTTACAATAGCCTACTCCCTGGTACCAACTTCCCTATTAGTTACTTTTCTATTGCTACAATAAAACACCATTACTAAGGCAACTTAAAAAATAAAGCATTTATTTGGGGCTTATAGTTTCAGAGGGTTAGAGTTCATGACCATCAGGGTGGGGAGCATGGCACCAGGCAAGCAGACATGGTACTGGAGAAGCTGAAAGCTTAAATCTTCATCCACAAGTGAGTGACGGGGGGAGAACTGAAATGGCATGAGTTCCAATTAATTTGACAAAATGACTAATCATAAATAAGGAACTGAATATTAATATGTTTCTCATCTGAAGCCTGAGAAGCTTAGAAGAATAGGACAGAAGCAAATCTAAACACCGTATCTTATAAGCGATAGAAATATCATTAAAAAAGTAAGAGAGGTGTAGGGGTATGGTATAGTGGTATAGTAATATTTATTATTCCTGAGGAACCAGACTCACTATACTAAACACACACAAAAAAAAGAAGAAGAGCAGAAGGGTAAGAAAAATATTAAATTTAAAACTTCATCATTGTTGTACCTACTTAAAGAAAATCAATTCTTGGGATAGAAATGGAATAACTATAAGAAATGTAATGGAACTTATGAAAGGAAACATGGGAATCAGTAAAACTGGACGCAGATATAATTACTAACCTCCTTGTCAGATTTAAGCAAAATTTAAACAAAAATCATAGCATCCTTTGATTAGGTGCCCAAAGTATCAAGAAGAAATATTTTAATTGTTTATGTTTAAAATCTGAAAAGAGAAAAATAGCTAATACATGTAATATCTAACTTCACTGAAACTGGCATGACATTGGTAAAAGTAGAATATGTTATTTCTCATATCTATTTGTGTCTTTATATAATATGTCACCTATCTATAGCTCTACACAGTAATAAACAGAAAACTACTCAAAACTATGTACAAATATATCATAAATTCTAAAAATTTAGATACCTTAGAATGAATTTGTATCAAATATTGAAGTAAATGAATAAAAGACATGAAAAGGGAAAGGGAGAGGAAGAAAGAAAGAAAACAAGTAACAAAATCACACACTTCAGCCTCACCCATTTTAATTATTACTGCATATATAAATAGTCTAAATATAACATCTAAAAGACGAAGATTTAAATCAGCCCCCAAAGAAACCCATATGCATTAACAATCGTTCCCTTATTCAACCCTTACCAGATTGCTAGCAACCACTAATTAATTGCTTTATCTCTATAGGTTTGTCTACTTTGGGTATTTCACATGAATTAAATTCTATAATATGTATCCCATCATAAATGTTCTTTTTCAATTTAGCATTATGTTTATAATGTTCACCCATGTGGCACATCTCTTCGTTTTAAGCGATACCTTATTAGGAATACAAAGTGGTGCAGTAATTGTAATGGGATCATCATATGCTTCAAAAAACTTGTTTATCAAAACTAAATTTTGGAGGTAAATTCAATTATTTACATTTTAGATCAGGAAAATGAAACTCAGAAAGATTCAGTAATTTGTTGAACATATCACAACTAGTAAATGACTGAGCCAAGAATTAAACCTAGGTCTGATGCCAAAGCTCATGTTCTTTCCAGTATGCTTCATTTCAATTTATTGTCCAAAATAGAGTGGAAGTACTCCAGAAGACAATTTGGAATCTTCCCAATGACTAGTGATAATTATTTTTTGGCCAGAGCAGTAATATTTGAAGGTGCTATTGGCTTTAACTGAAGTCAGTTGTTTTGTGAACCGGAAGAATTGACTGCCTCCAACCATGAAAACTAGCCTCACAAAACTGTGCCCCATCATATTTTTCAATTGTTGCCAAATCTGCTGTATTTAAACAGATTTGGCCCACAGTTTTCTCCATATACAACAAAGGGAATAAGTGTCTATAAACTCTTCAGGTTTTAGATGCAAGGAACATGGTTACATTATACTAAAGTTGGCAGTGACTTGTCGACATTTTCAGGCTTAATCAACACAAATGAAAGACACCATTTGTTATAGGCAGCTATAATTATTTCTGAGAGGAACTTGTATATTCCCAAAGAAATGTGGTGTTTCATCCTGTGGACTCTAGAGTCTCCCTTTAAAAATCTATTTATCTTTAGTGATGAAAAGAACATGTTAAAAATTTCTTCTTAGATACGTGAGAACAGAAAATCTGTTTAACAAGTAATATGCATTTATAAGAAGCAGCTTAGGAAGCCATATTTTCAGTGGATAGTTTGATATTCTTAGATTGTCAGATAGAGTGAGCCATCTAGGTAATTTACTGTTTTGAACCAAAACAAAATTGTCTCCCCTAGCCCCTAAAAAAATATTTTTCTTGTTCAAAATATTGCCTAACAATAGCTTTCTCCCTTCAATTCCCAAGTTTTGCACCATCTGTTAAGAGAGTGCCTATTCTGAATGCAGTGTCTCATGTACCCTAACATCTTTACAGCTCCTGCAGCAGCCAACGTATTTGGAAAATGGATCCTGGCATTAGGAAAGGAAAGGAGGAAAGATTGAACCCAAGATTTTGTGTGTTTCTATAAAGTTTTTTTTGTGGTGATATTGTGTTCCCCAATATATCTGCACCCTAATAAATTTATCTGGGGTCAGACAACAGAACAGCCACTAGATACAAAGGCTAGAAAATGGTGGCACTCACACTTTTAATCCTATCACTTGGGAGGCAGAGATCCATCTGGATCTCTGTGAGTTTAAAGCCACACTGGAAACAGCCATGCATGGTGACTCACACCTTTAATCCCAGGAACTGAGCCTTTAATCCCAGGAAGTGATGGCAGAAAGCAGAAAGGTATATAAGGTGTGAGGACCAGGAACTAGAGCTGGTTAAGCTTTCAGGCTTGTGAGAAGCAGTTCAGGTGAGATTCATTCCAGTTGAGGACCCAGAGGCTTCCAGTCTGAGGAAACAGGATCAACTGGGGAATTGGCGAGGTGAGGAAGCTGTGGCTTGTTCTGTTTCTCTGATCATTCAGAGTTCACCCCAATACCTGGCTCTGGGTTTGTTTTTATTAATAAGAACTTTTAAGATTCATGCTACAGTTTTCTTCTGTAACATCCTAACTGTCCCTTGATGGTCCATCCTTTCAACTCTAATACTGGCCCCTTAAGTCCTATGAGCATCTTTTCTACACTGACTTGTAGTTTGTCTTTAAGCCAGACTCCAATATTATCAAGTGGCTAGTGAGAAAAAATAAAAGTGAGATATTCAACACTTTTGAAGGAAGCCTAGCCAATTAGAAAAGTTTGTAAGTGGATTAAGGAAAAAGTCTTACGTTTTTACCATGTTACCATCAAATGATCCCATTATGGACACTCGGTAGAGAAAGTGGGAAATACTGAGAGGTAACATTGGATTGTATTGATACTAATTAATAAGGATTTAGAGGGACAGGAGTAGAGACCAATATATGAACAAGTAGGCAGATTACTCTTTGATCTGGACATTCATTTTTATCAACGTTTAGTTACGAAGTGTGCATCTCTGAGTACCTGCTATAGTTAATTGTATGTGTTAACTTGACTGAACCAGGGAGTACACTGAAGTAGTTAATCATTGGGGTGTGTCTGTGTGCTTCTGGATAAGATTAATGATGAATTGGCAGACCTGGTAAAACACCCATAGATAGGCCATATCCCTAAAGGAAATAGGCTTTATCTAATCTGCTTGACTTAACAGAATAAAAGGTTGAGTAAGAAAAACTGCTTTCTTACTATTTGATTTTCTTTGGGATAGTCTTCTATCTTTAGACTCATACTGAAGCTACAATTTACACTGTTGATTTTCCTTATTCCTAGACCTTCAGATTAGAACTGAATTATATCATTAATTCTTTTCTGTCTGAACATCTCAGCTTCTAGAAGTGCATGAGACAAATATACAAACATACTCACACACATGCAGATACAAATAAATGTACATGTGCATATTTTTTCTGTTTCTTAGCAATTATTCTTAACCACTGAGCCATCTCTTAGTTCCCAGTCTTTCCTTTTCTTTCTCTTTACTTTCTCTTCAGTGGTCAAATATACAATGATGAAAGATATTCTCTATCTTTGGTATGGCCCTTGTTTATATTGCTTATATTCTGCACAGGATAACACCATATAGCAAGTATTGGAAAGTTCAGTTACTAAGGAAATTGTCCATTTTTACAACCTTACAGCATTTAGAGTGAATAAAGAAGATCTAGATCTCATCATGGATTACATCAGATTACTTCCAATTGTCTTTCACTCTTAGATGTTATTGTATTTGTTATAATTTAGGTGGAGGATTAAAAGTGATCCTTTATTGACTTTATCAATCAGCACTCCTCTTCTAATATTTTTCCAACCACAATGTACAGTTATATTCCAAAATTCCTGATGATGATAAGCCAGGATGAAGTAGTAGTATTTTCATTTTAAAGTAGATATATTGCTTTATTTAAAAATGTATCTAAATGCCTGGTTATCCCTTGAAACAAAGGATTTTTAAAGATTTTATTTTTATACTATTACTTATTTGTATGTATGTATGCTTTTGTGTGAACATGTGCCCATGTGTGAAAGTACCCTTAAAGGCCAGAAGTGGGCACTGTATCCTGAGGAGTTGGGGTTATGGACAGTTGTGAGCCACCTGACTTGGGTACTAGGAAGCAAACTCTGCTCTTCTGAAAGAGCTGTAAGTACTCTTAAGTACTGAGCCATCTCTCCAATCCCTTCCCAAAGAACTTAGATGGTAAAGTTATAAGCATTCTAATAAAAAAAAAAGGAACTGTTGAACCTTATGAACATGAAATGCAATGGTGAATGGAAAGCAAGTTTCAACCACGGGACACCAGAAGAGAAAGATTCATCTCTGATCCCTCAGCTTTCTGAGCTCTAGGGGATAATTTGGGTGGAAACATTGTAGTGGGTAGCCATTCCAACCTTGATCTGGAAATTCCAACCCCCATTGAGGCTTCGGTAACTGTCACGCCTACAAGGCGGGGCTGAGAGAGGACCCTGAAGACCTGAGATCTGGATGCGCCTCTCTCTCTTGGTTCCTGGACCCTGGACGCTGAAGGTAGACCGAGCAGAGTTCTCCAGAGAACACCGCTGGACTGTGCTACATCTTCCCCAGACCCTGCAACCTACCTATCCCTTCATTTATTTGTAAGTTACACCACCAAATAAACCTCCCTTTTAACTACATGAAGTAGCCTTAATAATTTCACCAATATCTAGCACCAATATCTGGCAAATTCCAAAGGCCTGGGTGGCTCCCACCCTCAGCCTCCTCCCCGGCTGGCGGTACCTAAACCCGCCTGCAAAGTTCCATATAACCAGGGAATGTTATACCAGCCTACACGGTTCCATTCCCGAAAAAGGGAGCAGCTAGTCCCGTCTCAGTTCCCTAGCTTAGCCCCCAGACCAGCGAAAAACCACTGTGAGTGAGGCGTTCCCCTCCTCCCTGAGTGCCAGCTCCCCGCCATCTTGGCTCCTGCCTTCAACTGCCACCAGCCAAGGTCGCCAGCAGGCCCTGCTTTGGAGCTGTACCAACGCCTCCTGATGGCTGAAAAGTGCTACTACAACCCCCAAAACCAGGAAAGGTAAGCTAGGCAAACAAGCGTATTATTTCAAATAAAAGTACTTGATAAGCCGGGCGGTGGTGGCGCACGCCTTTAATCCCAGCACTCGGGAGGCAGAGGCAGGCGGATCTCTGTGAGTTCAAGGCCAGCCTGGGCTACAGAGTGAGTTCCAGGAAAGGCGCAAAGCTACACAGAGAAACCCTGTCTCGAAAAACCAAAAAAATAAATAAATAAATAAATAAATAAAAATAAAAAAATAAAAGTACTTGATAATTTTACACCTTAAAATTGACTAACAAATTTTGAGTAATTCTTGTAATATGGCTGACAACATTACCTCACAAGAATTTAAAAACCTTTTTGCCTGTATGATGAATGACATTTTCCTGGAAATATACGACCTTCCTAAGGCATATCTGGCCTGTACCATTTTGGCATTCATCGTAATAATTCACACAGTGTTCAAACACTGGTTTAATAATAAGAACAAAGATGAGTCATTATTGGGACTGATACAGGCTTTAAAAGATAGCAATAAAGGCTTACAGAAAAAGATTCTTTCTCTGGAATCTGCTAATCAGGATTTACAAAACAGGCTTGTACCCAAAATTGATCCTATTGATAATAAATGTGAATATTTAATGGATAGAACACTAACTCTCCAGACATTATATAAGGAAAAAAGATTATCATTAATTGATAAGATAAGGTCCATGGATTCATGTGTTTCTAAAGAATATAAAAACTTCCATGATTCCATGAGAAATCTGGAGTCCCTTGCAAGAGAGGAGGTTTACTCCCTAGAACAAACCCTAGGTGCTCGTTTGCAAGCCCTGCAAGAAACTCTCAGTAAACATGAGAAGGGACCTAATAAGCAGAAGGGCAAGACCATAGAGGTTGTAACATCTCCAAATGGCTCTCATACAATGGCTTATCCTGTTATCATCCATGAGAAGCCGGCAGATGACACACACCCCGAGCCATATAATACATATACATTACAACCAATTTCAACAAGGGACTTTAAAAATATAAAGGAAGCAGTAGTTACGTATGGGATACACTCCACATATGTAAGGCAGATGGTAAATTCGTGGTCTACCTCACATAGAATCATTCCAGATGACTGGCATCAGTTAATTTCAGCTGTTCTAGAATATAGCCAGCAGTTACAGTGGAAAAGCTGGTTGAGAGAAGTGGCAAAAAATTTAGAACAACAAGGTAAACTCAGAGGTTTTGTGATCTCCCAAGATCAAATACTTGGTGAGGGATGTTTCACTGACAGGAATGTACAAGCCACTTATGATGAGCATACAATATCCTTATGCCATACAGCAGCTCTAAATGCTTGGGAAAAAATTCCAGAACCTGGAAAACCAACTGAGGTATACACAAAGATATTTCAGGGACTGCACGAACCCTTCACTGATTTTTTACAAAGGCTGAACACAGCTATAACAAAAGCTGTGTCAGATAAAAAATTAAGAAAAGTATTAACTGAGTCCTTGGTGTTCAACAATGCTAATACAGAATGCAAAAGAATACTTACACCATTAAAGATCAGATCAGCTCCTTTGGAAGAATGCATTCAGTATACTAATGGTGTTGAGTCTCTTAACTATAGTAATGAGGCTTGGATAGGAGAGACAAATCCCAGAGGTGAAAGAAGGCCCCATGGTACCAAATGTTTTAAATGTGGTACACCAGGTCATATAAGTAAAAACTGTACATGGGGTACTCCTAGAAGTAATACTCCTTTTAGGAATAGCCTAAACGGGAGACCCCAACCACCTCCTGGATTATGTAGAAGGTGTGGCAAAGGCCGACATTGGACCAGTGAGTACAGATCAAAAATAGATATACGAGGCAACCCTTTGCTAGTGGGAAATGCCTCAGGGGGCCTCTTGCAGACCCCCAAACCAAACGTAGTACGAATATTCCCAGCCACTGTAGAAGAAATTCCTCTCTAGGACAACTGAATAAACCAGTGCCTAATGTAAAAACCGATACTGCAATGGATGATAAAACAGCTCTGATAGATAAATCACAGTTTACAAAGAACACAATAAAACAAATATTTTGACAGACTTCCATAAATAAACATTAGGTGACTGTCCAGGCTGCCAGCTGTCTCTGTCTACTCTTACAAGATTCCCCAAAGTTGCTTACATGCATCTTCCATTTCTCAGGTACCATTATATTCCTTCTCAGGTCTTTGATGGGATTGAAGACTAACAGTTATAGTTACAACTTAATATGTATATATACATATTAAGTATTAGATTCAGGTTTTTTAGGATAGGACACCCTTTGGAATGATCTTTGTAACATGCCATTTACCTACACTCTAGACTTCTCTAGATTTTAGTATGTGTTTCTTGCTTAATATTGTTCACATTGGTTGTAGTTCCATCTTATCTAGGTCATTAACCCTCTTTACCCCTGGACAATATTTGATAACCTTTCCTTGTATATAGTCTTGTATTAGGTTAGAACCTTCTTATTTAGACAAAAGGGGGAGATGTAGTGGGTAGCCATTCCAACCTTGATCTGGAAATTTTAACCCCCGTTGAGGCTTCGGTAACTGTCACGCCTACAAGGTGGGGCCAAGAGAGGACCCTGAAGACCCGAGATCCGGATGCACCTCTCTCTCTTGGTTCCTGGACCCTGGACGCTGAAGGTAGACCGAGCAGAGTTCTCCAGAGAACACCGCTGGACTGTGCTACATCTTCCCCAGACCCTGCAACCTACCTATCCCTTCATTTGTAAGTTACACCCCTAAATAAACCTCCCTTTTAACTACATGGAGTGGCCTTAATAATTTCACCAATAAATCATCTTTAAGTGAGCAACTTCTGCCATTCTTGTTATCAAAAACATAAATATGAGAAAATGGGCTCAAATGAACCTATTTAAAGTGAAATTTGATTTGAGTTTTCTTACTCTGAAACAAATTATTACAGGTAACTCATCTCTTCAGTCTGACTCTTTCCTGATTTTTTTTCTTTTCTTTCTATTCACTCTCTCTTTAGTGGTCAAATATACAATGATATATTTATCAAATAAAAGAAAGCAATAAAAACACCTTTTTTTTTGTGACTTGGGAGATGATGGATCAGTCAGTAAAGTGTTTAATTTGCAAGCACAAGGACCAGAATTTGATCCCTGGAATTCACATAAAAGCAAACAAACAAACAAACAAACAAACAAAAAACTGGTCATGGTGGTGCTTATAGTACCAGCACTGAGTAGGCAGAGATCAGTTGATCCCTGGGGCTTTCTGGCCAGCCAGTCTAGCCTATTTGGTGAGCGCCAGGTCAGTCACATATGTCTCAGATTAAAAGGAAGATGGCACCTGAGGAATGACACCGGAACTTGTCTTCTGGTCTCCACATACATGTGTATTCTTGTGAACCTTCACACACATGAATAGGCACACATATCCACACACAACTGTGCATACATACATGCATACAAATCCTTTCTTCTTAATCTGTGATTTCACCCTTTTCATATAACAACTACTAACTACTGTGGGAACTTGTTTGTCTGACAACTTCTAATGCCAGATTGATTACTGAAATAAAACCTAGTGTTCCATGCAGAATTGTGGAGCCCAGTTTCCACTGATATATCTACAATACAAGCCCTGAACCTGAAGGATCAGGGATCATTGTGGAAGAGGAAGTGGAAAGAGCATAAGAAACAGAGAAACAGGTAGTTTGCTGTGAGATTCTGTCTTTTAAAGTCTCACTCACAAGACTTCCCCAACATGAGATGAAAAGGGAAGTCTCCAAAATACATGCCAAAGTTGACAGGGAAAAGTCTACAAGACCTCAATCCTGAACAAAACCTATAGACACCTAAGGAGTGTTGCACGTAGGAGAAATAGTCTTCCTCAAGGAAGAGTACACTGATTAGTCATCCAGTATCAATCAGTCAGCCCTGAAAACAATCCATACACATAACATTATACAGACTGAGAATGTTATATTTATTTATTTAGGAACACACACATATGTATGTAGAAACAATTTATAAAAAAAAAGAGGCCATGAATTTGAAAGAGAGTAAGAAGGGATTCATGGGAGGGTTTGGAGGAAGAAAAGGGAAAGGGGAAATGATGTAATTATGTTATAATCTCAAAAATAAAAAGTAATCAAAAATATATATTTTAAAATTGAAAAATAGTTTATTCTAAATAAGAGAGACTTGTACATATATAAGTGTAAATTTGAGAAATGTAACTTTAGAAGTCCAAAAGTTATGAACTAAATAAAATCTGTCATTAAAATGCCATGAGCTCTGTAAACTGTGTCCTCTAATCTTCCTGCTGGCTGGGTGCTGTAGTTTCACAAATCTGATTTCAGAGCCCCTGTCAGGCTGGAATCCATTCTATGACAACTGGCCTGGTAATTTCTCTCCTTTTCTCATTGTACTCTACTATAATTTGTTCTGAATTCTTTTGACTAAGTGGCTTTTAGTAATTGATAAAGAATTGTTTCCTAGGTTGGAAAAGACAAATGTATAGAAAATCTAAGTTGGAGGAGTTTGGTCCAAGCTCCTCCTTTTATATGTTTATGTCAAAACCACTTTAATAAAAACCACAGAGCTTGTCTATGTAGTCTAGAAAGTTACCTCCTTCTGTAGACCATTTTCAATGTAACCATCTCATTTAAATGTTCTGGCCCAGCTGAGTGACTCTGAAGCTGAGATTACTCCAGACCTGGAGTGTAATAATAGGTATGAGAGTTTTGAGCCATGTTTAGGGTTTTAATGAAAAGTCTGTCCCTCTTTTCTGCCTCCTGAGGTGCAAAGGAGAAAAGCATGAGATCCCATGATTAGTTTGTACCTGTCAAATGACTAGGTTGTTCAAGCTGTTTACCCCAAGTGTTACCTCTGGCACTCTCAGACAGAAGGCAAAAAAGTGCCTATCTAGGAAGAGATATGTCTATTGCAATCTGTTTGCACCATTTCATTGAGCTCATTTCAATTCCCTCTTTAGCAAATCACTGGTGTGACCTACCCACACAGAAAGAAGCAGCCTCAATTAAAACTATACAGGGAAGTTCACTAAGAAATTCACAACAGGAGTCCATCCAGGAACACCCTAGAAAACACACCCATCTTTATGCTTTGATTCCTAGATTTTACTTTGAACTTAATATACCCAAACCAGAAAGGCCATTTCAGCTGCTATAACAAACCTGTGGGTGATTTGTAGATGTAACAGTTTTATTAAATAAGAAACACAGAGCCAAATGCAGAGTTAAAAGCTCAAGAGGTCAGAGCAGTAGCTAAGAGCTGATACTAAAAACTCTTTCTTACCCTTCACTGCTGCTGTCGTCCTTCCCCTCAGTAAGAGAACTACTTCCTGTGTGTCTGTCTTTTTATTGACTTTCTATTCTGCCTTCTTATTGGTTGTAAACCCAACCACATGACCTCCTCGTCACTGCCTGTCTATACAGACCTCTAGGTCTCTATGGTTGGTATTGAGATTAAAGGCGTGTGTCTCCATGCTGGCTGTATCCTTAACACACAGAGATCTGCCTGTCATGTGATCGGGATTAAAGGTGTGCACCACCACCACCACCACCACCACCACCACCACCACCACCCGGCTTCTGCTATGGCTTGCTATTAGCTCTGACCCCCAGGCAACTTTATTTATTAACATACAAATAAAACCACATGACGTGAGTGGTATTTCCACTGGGTATGTCAATGGAGCCCAAGAGTGACTTTGCTTACCAGAAAAGAACTGTTGTTCATAGAACAAGAGACAGCATGTGGTTAAACTCAGTTTATGAAGGGGAATTCAACAGTGAGTTCCCTTACAAATATCACCATAGTGATTCACAGAGATGAAGCTCATTTCATTCTGAGCTCCCCCTTTCATTCAGCGCTCATAGAAATGTGATGCATAGATTGGCACCTAGATCACATTTCCATCACTTTAAAGTTGAGACTGACCATATAGATCTCTAATTCCAAGGTATCTCTTCACAGTCTTCTTGACTGAACTTTAGAGAAAGTCCTCTGCACTCTCCTTGGCTAAGTCTCTGTCCTGCATTTGGACTTTGAAGCCCAGTTTTAGTGATCCTACTGTGTTATCTCCATACCTTTGCTATTTGATCAGTTTTCTTGCCCTTTACTCTTGCTATCTAAAGCCTTCACCTGCCTTTATCAAGGATCCTATTGAGTGAGTTTGCCTACCCTAAAGACTTCTCTTAGAAAATTTTCCCCATCGTGATCCTGATGCACTTGCTCATAGAATCCCTCTTCTCTCTCTTTGACTGGACTTGTGGAGCTCTGCCTGGTGTGGGAGGCCTTGCCTTCTTGTGGGGGAAGTGGAGGGTGGATTAGTAGGGGGAGGCTGGGGGGTGGGAGGAGAGAAAGATGGGATCTTTGATTGGTGTGTAAAACGAATGAAAAATTTTTCTCAATAAAAAATAGTAAAAAGAAAAATTTCCATTCACTGATCTCCATTTATACTCTTTTCCTTGGTAAATTGTCATGTATGTTTGCAATACTCAGAGTTAAAGTCTGTCTCTCTCCCTTAATGTAAGTCTTGGATGTTCTTTTTCATTTTTCTAGATAGGGTCTCATGTAGCTGGATGGCTTCAAGGCCACTATGTAACTGAGAATGACCTCAAACTTCAGTACCTCTTGCCTCTAGCTCTATAGTGCTGGGATTACAGGAGCACACCACCATTCCCAGTCTTATATAGTTCTAGAGATTAAATTTAGGGCATTTTGCATACTGCACAAGCACTCTACCAACTAAGGGACAGCCCCAGTCCCTCTCAAGTGGTCTTCCCTTACCATTTTAACAAGGATCAAAACATTGTTAACTATAATTACAAATAATTGCAAACCTGATCAAAGATAACATGTAAGACCAGATTATGATAATGTAGGAAAATCTACTATACAGGATGCATATTTTCCCACTGAAACACCAATTTTTTTCTGTATGTATCTGGATAATTAAAAAACAATCTCTATGGCCACAAGTGATGAGTGACAACAGAAATATAACCAAGGGCCAGATTATGAAGGATTTGGTAAACTGAGTTAAGTCATTTATGCAGGGAAGTAAGGAAAGATAATCAGATTTATGCTTCATAAAGAACATTTTATCTGCATTATTATTGGAGGGGCAAAAGAGAATGCATGGAGGACATTGTGGTAAACTATATTTAAACCCTTGCCCTAGCTAGTGATGGCGCTCAATGGTTGAGGGTGTGCTTAGCATACATAGGACCCTAGATTTGATATCCAGAATGCAGAAAATGGAGGCAGAGAAGGGAAAGAAGAGAAGAGGAGAGAAGAAAAGGAAGAGAAGGGAGAGAAGAAGGAGAACAGAAGAAAGGAGGGGAGGGAGGAAGGATGGAAGGATGGATGATGGAAGGAAGGAAGGAAGGAAGCAAAGAAGGAAGGAAGGGTGGGCTTTAGGTAAAAATCATTATTGATCTTTCATTTTCTTCTGTGGAAAACATATAATAACATTTTTCTTGCAGTGTTGCTGTGAGAGTATTATTCATGCAGGGAATATGGCATTAAGATAGACTAAATATTTTCCCCTTTCTACTTCTCCCTGACAAGCAGATTGTTAAAACATTCTTATACTGATCCAAGGCTTGTTACCTTCAGCTCCTGTGATCATAGAGGATTTAGCAATGCTATTTGGAAGAATGTAAAATAAGTTTAACCCCATAGTCTACACATATTTGGAGATAGTTTTCTAATTTCCCTTACATTTTGTTTAGAAATTAATCCTTGAAAGAAAGGAAGGGAGGAAGGGAGGGAGGGAGGGAGGGAGGGAGGGAGAGAGAGAGAGAGAGAGAGAGAGAGAGAGAGAGAGAGAGAGAGAAAGGCAGGAAGGAAGGAAGGAAAGAAGGACCTATGTATGACAACATGCCGGTAATCCCAGCATTCTGGGAGACAGAGCAGGAAAATGAGGAGATGAAGGTCATTGTTGGGTATATGATGTGCCTGGAATGAATGAGAACTCATTTCATATGAAAGTCATATATGAAATTCTCAAAATATTAAAATGTTAACTATATATTAATCACAAAATAAATAACAGAGAAACTAAACATTCTCAGTTTTTTCTTCAGTTCATCTTACTCTTGGATACTTTTCCTAGAATATCTTTCCTAATTTATGAAATGAACATAATACTCTAGGCATGGCTGAAAGAGTACACAGTAAATTGGAGCAATCAGTTCTCTTGATCTGGATAATACAGTTCTACTCTAGTTAGTAAAATTGCTTTAACCCTTTTATCAGTCACATCGTATAATTGGTGCAATTTTAGCCTGTAATTAACAGCAACATGAAAGTATTTTTCATATGGGCACCTGTTTGAGTTCTCCATTATTCAAAACATGTATAGCAGTATTTTAATTTTAAATTAAGATTTTTGTTTTGCTCGCTAAATTTCACTTTTATTTTGGATCGCTTTCCTGGCCCTACATATGCAATATGTAGGATATACTCATTTGAACACCACAAATTAGTATAATAATGAAGATTAATTTCTCTCTATCTTAGTCCAGTTCTCCTAAAGGAATCACTGTAATTTTTTTTGTAAATACTTTCAAACACATTCTACTGTAATGAGATGGAATGCACTATAAAATACAAACAATGGCATGTAACACATACTAGCCTACACTTTATCCATTATATTTAATATAGTTAATTTTGAGATTATAATGTAATTCCATTTCTCCCTTCCTTTTCCTACCCCTCAAACTCCCATATACCCCTCCTTGCTCTCTTTCAAATTCATGACCCCTTCTTTCATTAACTGTTGTTGTATGCATGCAATATGTATACATATATATACATATATATGCAATATGTAAATGTGTATATGTGGGAGACTATTTTCAGGTTTCCTAGTGACTTTACCCAGCAGGTCCGCATAGAGAGGATGATTGGACCATGGACCTGAGTGCAGGTGTCTAAGACGGTCTGCACTTGGCTATGCTAAGGGGAGGTCTTTTGCTCCACCCCTTGGCATTCCTATAAATACCCTAGGGCACAGATAGTCGGAGCCCATTGGAATAGGTTCCAGGCCCTCTCAAGGCAATCCTGTATTTTCTATCTTCATCTCCCCTTTCTATTCCTTCTAACTAATATTTCCTGCTGCTCCTACTCAAGAGCACTCTGGGGAAATGTGGCGGTGGTGGGTAGTTCCCCCCATATATATTTCTAAATTTAACCTGTTCAATCCATATAATGTTAGCTGTATATATGTTTTCAAGGCTCACCATTTGGTACTAAATAATCAATTGGTGTGCTCTTTCCTGGGGAAGACCACTTTCCCCATTCCCAGCTCTCCTTAGTTACCTATAGTTTGTCTATATGTGTAGTGCTGAGGTCTTGTGAGCTTTTTCTTGTCAACTTTGGCATGTTCATTGGTGTTGTCCTTCTTCAGTTCACATTTGGGCAACTACACCCATAAAATCTCTCCAACATGACTATGTACTCTATTGACCCATTTTTGTCCCTGCTAGCTATCCTGCACTGTTGTAATTACTATTGCTTTATGCTTCTCAGTTTTCTGGCTGTTGTTGCGTGCATGCTTCTGTTCTTGTATGTTTAAATTCAAAAAGTTCTGTTGAGATAGCCATTTGGGTCACAATTAAATGAATACAGTAAACTTCAGATTAACACATGAATCATCATCTTATAATATGATGCAAGTGTTACTTTATACTTTTTGATGATACTTTGAAGTTTAAAATGATCTTCAAATAAACCTTATACATTTTTATTTAGTACTGTTCTAAATGGAGTCTCTCTCCATCAACACATTTTGGTACTGGGGATTTAACTTAGGGCCTCACATATGTTTGGCAAACATTTGCTCTTCCACTGAGTTATATCTCCAGCATTTTATCAGCATTTCTAATCATGGGAAAGATGATACTTTACATTTTTTTTTTGTAAATTGGGGTGTAATTGAGAGGTATAATCCTTGCCTATCTTGTGTGAAGCTTCATGTCAGTTCCAGGCCCAGAATAATACAAAACACACACACCCAGAATAATACAAAACACACACACACACACACACACACACACACACACACACACACACACACTAATCTGGGTGTAGTAGTCCATATATAAGTAGTGCTAGTACTTCCAAGACTAAGATAAGAAGAATACTTGAGGCCAGGCGGTGGTGGCGCATGCCTTTAATCCCAGCACTTGGGAGGCAGAGGCAGGCAGATCTCTGTGAGTTCGAGGCCAGCCTGGGCTACCAAGTGAGTTCCAGGAAAGGCACAAAGCTACACAGAGAAACCCTGTCTCGAAAAACCAAAAAAAAAAAAAAAAAAGAATACTTGAGTCCAGGAGTTCAAGATCAGCTTGAGTAACAGAGGAAGATCTTACCTCAGCAAAAAGAACGTAAAATTATTGATGTTTCCATTAGTAAACTAGTGATGACAATAATTATTAGCTCTTGGAAATATAAATAACATTTGTTTGAGAATTCAGTCCTTTTCTTGTATAATAACCTACCACAGGTCTATAATCAAGTGCTGTCTAGATGTCTGTTTCTTTGTCATAGCTTCCACATCTTTTTAGTATTCTTTTTGGTGTATATAACATGCAATTCTAGTCATTATTATAAGAAAAAGTGGTGGTTAGTAATGTGAGCAGCTCATTGTCCAACTATTAGCAATCAAAGCAATTTTCAGAAACCTGCATTTCTATTCTTCTCTCCAGGTTGCCTTCAACATAACCAGGTAATGGTATATTTTTCCATAACTCCCCAGTACTTTATTATTTTGAAGAAACAAACAAAATTTCTAGCTATGTTTACAATTGTTTTCTAGGGGAGCTAGCATTATGTAACAGAAGGGATTTTAGGGAGCTTACTGCTTTAGAAACCCATATCAGTCATTTCTAGTGACCTCCAATTTTGGTTCAGAACAAAGACTAATCTTTGAATCTTGAAATAGTGGAAATTTCATTTTTTGATTTCTTTTGGAGTTATTGGAGTGGTAGGCTATTTTTTGTTTTGTTTTAATTTGAAAGTAGGGTAGAAAACCATGGTTGGCTGTAAAGCAGAGTCATTTACAAAAGGCTAATGCTGGCTGCTACCTCAGTTCTGTATATCAACTCTAGTTCACAGAAGTCTCTGATGACAATGGGCGGAGCTCTTGGAACAAGTACAGGCTTATAGCATATCCTCAAAGTCTGTGGCATTTCAGTCTTTAAAAAGGCTGTCCCTTCCTTTCGTAGTTCTTCTGTCAGCTGACATGAGTTTTTCACTCTGCAAATGGTACCTTGTTTCACGGGTAAAGAACTGTAGGAAGTGAGGTTAATTTGGAATAAAGCAGTAGACAGCAGGAGATAAGCCAACTCAGGGATGAAATCACTACAGTAGAAACAAACAAAAATACAAAGAATCAAGAACAAAGAGTTGGTTCTCTGAGAAGATCATTATGTTTGACAAAACCTTATCTAAATTAACTAAAAATAGAAATGAACAAGGGGACATAAAAAACAGACACTGAATAAATCCAGAGACTTATAAGGACATACTTTAAAAATCTATATTTTAACAAATTGGAAAATCTAAAAGAAATGGATAATTTTCTCTACACATACCACTTACCAAAGTTAAATCATGATCAGATGAGCAATTTAAACAGATGTAACTCCTAGTGAAATAGAAGCAAAACATATACAGATATAAAGGAGATCTAAATGAAATCACCAAATAATGGAGGAGACAGAGTCCCAATTGGACCCCTCTTGCCTCCAAATAAAACTTCTTGTACCAAGAATAGGTTATATCTAATTGAGTTTTTTGCCAAAGGGGTCCCATGAGAACCTTGAAAAAACCTAGGCTGTTGCAAAGACTATAGGTTGCTCTCTACAAACTGACGGTAAGGCCTCATTGCTGAAGACAATACTAACACAACTCACTGAATATGGAGAAGTTGACATGGTGTTTTTATAGAGCCTTCACACCTTCTAGTGTCTTTGGCATGGGAAGGTACTTTTCACACTACCAAAGGAGAAATGTAAACAGCAACCCAGCCACCAACCCTTTGATCTACAATGGTGTCCTGCCTGCAAAATATGCTAGGGCAATGGTGGTACAAGTTTGTGGGAGTAACCAACCAATATCTGATTTGACTAAAGGCCTACTCCACAAGATGGAACCCATATCTATCGTTGACCAAAAACCTGGGACTAATAGCTCAGGGACCTAGGGCAAAACCAAAAACTGTTATTCTAAAAATACAAAACAAAACAAAGAACATAGCAATAAAATTATTTCTAATGACATTCTGTATACTCATAGATCAGTGCCTTGCTCAGCCATCATCAGAGAAACTTCTGCAGCAGATAGGAATAAATACCTAGACCCATACCATAGCCAGACATTATGCAGAAAGAGAGAAACTTTGAAAAACTCAGCCCTAAATAAAATGTCTTCACCAAATCCATCCCTCAGGGTTCAGGGAGCCCTGCAGAGGCAGAGGTAGAAAGAGTATAAGAGCTGGAAGAGATGGAAGACACCAAGGGAACAAGGCCTTCTAAGTTAACAGGAGTGATGCACACATAAACTCACAGAGACTGAAGCAGCATACAAAGGGCCTACATAGGTATGCACCAGATGGTGTCCTAGAGGTGAAAGGAGAAGTGGACACACGCCCCCATCCCTAACCCAGACGCAATCTCCAATTGATAGACATTTGCAAATGAAAATTTAGTTTCCTCTAAGGGAGGCTCACTGGGGAAACTACTCTTAAGGGTAGGAGGAATACCTAGCAGTAGACGGTCAACAGAAAATGAAGTCTTCTGAAATAAGGTTGTGGTTGTCTAAGGTCTCGCTTTATGGTACAAAATGACTGAGTCTTAGGCATTTGTAGACAGCCAGGTGGGGGCAGGTCTTTGGTCTGAACTAAAGAGTTTGGGAGGGAAAATAAACATAACAAGTAATAATATTATTACTGCTATTATTAACAAACAGTTATAAAACTCAATTTTGGAGAAAAATCTGTTCTCTTTAAAAATTCTTTTTTTTTATTTTTTAAATTTTATTTATTTATTTTACATACCAACCACAGTTCCACCCCCCAACCCCCTGCCGCCTACCCTCTGTGCCCCATACTCTCCTCCTCCATTTCTACTCAGAAGAGGGCAGGCATCCCATGGATATCAATAAAACATGGCATATTATTTGGTTATTTTTATGTGTATAGGTGTTTTGCCTGCACTTGTATGTCTAGTAACCCTGGAAGCCAGAAGAGAGTTTTGGATCTACTGGAACTAGAGTCACAGAAGGTTATGAGTTGCCATGTGAGTCCTCTTGAAGAGCATCCAATGCTCTTAAACATTGAACCATCTGACCAGCCCTTGAAAAATCAATTTAACAACTGTAATACTTTGAGATTTTTAGACAGTATGTACCACTCTCCTAATTAGGGTTCCTATCTTTTTGATACAACATCATGGCCAAAAGCAACTTGGAGATGGAAGGGTTTATTTCAGCTTACTGTTCCACATTACAATCCACCACTGAAGGGAACTCAGGGCAGGAACTAAAGTACAGCAGGAACCTGGAAACAGGAACTGATGTAAAAGCCATGGAGGAGAGCTGCTTACTGGCTTACATTTTATGGCTTCTTTAACCTTCTTTGTTATAGCACCCAGGACCACTAGCCCAAGGCTGGGCCCACCCACAATGGGCTGGACCCTCCCCCATTAATCACTAATTTTGAAAATGCTTTACACACTTGCCTACAGCCTGATCTTATGGAGGCATTTTCTCAATTTTTGTTTCCTTTTCTTAGATGACTCTAGCTTGTGTAAAGTTGACATAAAAACTAGACAGGATAAACGCACACACTCAACATCTTCTTTAGAACCAAGGTCCTGCTATGTTATTAGGATGGATAATTATCACATTTAAAACTTTCTTACCTTTCTTTCCAAATAGCTCCCCACATGTTGTGGGTGCCAAACTTTAAAATATGTCCAGTAACAGTGGTGATGATGATGATGATGATGATGATGATGATGGCAATGTCAATGATGATAAAAAGAGAGAATAATTAAGATTCACTGCTTTCTAAGTATTGGACAATTTTCTAAGCTCTTACACAACAAAAGTCAGCTGACTGAATAAATCGATGGAAACTACCCGAGTATGTGTGTAAGAAAAATAAACATAATGTGGATGTCATGTATTTCATATACACATTGTACAATGCCTGATGTTTATCTGAAGTCAGTTTTACTTTCTTTCATCAATGTTTTCATCTTTTATTGTTATCTCTGCCTAGCCATCCTCTCATCTGCTTCTCCCTCACCCAGAGCTAGAATAGATGAATTCACAAGAAATCTCCATGTTATTGTCATTAATGTTGACACAAAAACCACATCTCTTTTCTTAAAGGAGATAAGAGATAGTTTATTCTAGAGCCATTTTGAATGACCGTGACCTGGAAACACAGATTTAAGTTACCTCGAATTCTATGTTCCAAACTGGGAGAAGTTTCATAAAGTTTTTATAGTTTTACAGAACAACGAAAGTCATAAATCAAGGCAAATAAAAAATTCATTGGAGGGTACGTCAGAGAGGCAGGTACAGAGAGATCAGGAAGTTTTCTATAGACTCAAAATGCTATCTGATGACATTCTTAGCTTTTGGATTGGTGGAAGCTAGTTCCCTACTAAGTTAATGGATTTCAAAGGGTTTTTAGCTATTTGCCATAAGATATTAATTCTGACAGAGATGGACAGGGAATGACTATTCTGGAAGGCTATACCTATTCCAAGATTTGCAGCATTCCAAACTCTCCACAGTACTGAAATTCTAATCAGTCAGTAGACACAGCATCTCTTCATGAGTTTTTCTTCAGACTAATTACAAACAGGATAGTCTAAGAACATAAAACTCTGTTGAAACATGCTTTGAACTTTATGTACTATTCAGAATACTTATTTAAGGACAGGGACCTCTATATTGCGGTCTGTGTGAGCATTGTCACTGTGGTGAGCACATGACAAATATCAGAGAAGCTCTTATAGAGTGATTTTGGCTTTGGGGGTCTTTTTTTGAATTTATTTTATTTTATTTTACAATATAATTCAACTTTACATATCAGCCATAGATTCCCCCATTCTCCCCCCTCCTGCCCCGCCCCCCTCCCCCTGGCCCACCCCCCCATTTCCATCTCCTCCAGGGCAAAGACTCCCCCGAGGATTGAGATCAACCTGGTGGACTCAGTCCAGGCAGGTCTAGTCCCCTCCTCCCAGGCTGAGCCAAGCGTCTCTGCTAAGCCCCAGGTTTCAAACAGCCAATTCATGCACTGAGCACAGGACCCGGTCCAACTGCCTGGATGCCTCCCAAACAGATCAAGCCAATCAACTGTCTCACCCATTCAGAGGGCCTGATCCAGTTGGGAGTCCTTCAGCCACTGGTTCACAGTTCATGTGTTTCCATTCGTTTGGCCACTCGTCCCTGTATTCCATCCATCCCTGGTCCCAACAACTCTTGCTCACATAAACCCTCCTCCTTCTCACCAATTGGACTCCCGGAGCTCCACCCAGGGCCTGACCGTGGATATCTGCATCCAGTTCCCTCAGTCACTGGATGGTGTTTCTAGCATGACAATTAGGGTGTTTGGCCATCCTATCACCAGGGTAGGTCAGTTCGGGCTATTTCTCGACTATTGCCAGCAGTCTTTTGTGGGGGCATCTTTGTGGATTTCTGTGGGCCTCTCTAGCACTTTGCTTCTTCCTATTCTCATGTGGTCTTCATTTACCATGAACATTCCTTGTGTTCCCTCTCTGTTCTTGATCCAGTTGGGATCTCTCGCTATGAGCACCATCATCAGTTTCATCAATTACTTAAGCAGGTTTTGGAGCGACATGTAACAGGTTATTCTGAACTCATATGAACCTACTACATAATGATCCTGTTTTGCAACATTTTACTGGGATAATAGCTGTAGGAAAAGACATAGAGCACCTGCATCCCACAGACAACCTGGACACTGGGTCAGATGGCCCCATATAAATCTCTCCATTTCCTTGGGCCTCAGGGAACTCACCTGTAAAACAAAGGTTGTATTTTTTACTTTGCCTGCTTCACAAAGGCTTTTTTAAAAACTCAGTTTGAATAAGAGTCATGAAAATTCTTTGCAAAGGTAAATACATATAGATGTGGAATCAGGATAACCCAAGGCGAGGGCTTGATTCAAAAGTCAGGGAGTGAGTCCTTGTTTAACCTTGGACATATGGGGGTTTTAATTTGTTTTTCTCATTTTAACTAACATCCGTGATTCAAGCTGGTAGTACATGTGGAACACTGTCCTTTGATATCCTCAGGGATAGGAGAATTTGTAAAGCAGTGAGAAAACAGCCGGCTCATGAAATAGTAAAATTAAATGAAATAAGGTGAGGTTTATACTTGCGCTTCTTCAAACATGTCCCGAGTAACAGTAGGCAGGTGAAACTAGTGCTTTTTATGCAGAATGAATCCTTCTTTCTGCTGGTCTCATAATGTAGTTAGGCTGTGGAGTTCTGCTCCACTCTTCCATTCCTGTCATTCATTTACTTTACCTTTATTCTTCTCTTCCTACATAGCTTGACCTGTTCCCTGATTCTCATGTAAATACTTCCCAATTATTTACCTATAACTAGAGCTCTGTTGTGAACCCTGTACCTCAAACTGTATCCAGATGCTCCAAGGGTACCCCAATCTTACTTACACTGAAACCTAAACTCATCCTCATTTCCAAAAGGCTGACTTCTTACTGACCATCACTGGCTGAATTCTTTACTGATGCCTTTAACATAGCACATGTAAAACGAACTCATTGTATTCTCCGAGGCTATTATCAGTCCATTCCAATACCTGTTAATAGCTGGGAATGTGGCTCAGTTGTGGAGTTTGTGCCTAGTGTGCTTAAGACCATAGGATTCATCTCCAACATATCTCTCTCTCTCTCTCTCTCTCTCTCTCTCTCTCTCTCTCTCTCTCTCCTCTCTCTCTCTCTCTCTCTCTCTCC
>CABHPP010111014.1:21012-40774 GCA_902168425.1 Peromyscus attwateri | reverse complement strand
CCATGTTTGTCTTTCTGAGTCTGGGTTGCCGCACTCAGGATGATATTTTCTAGTTCCATCCATTTGCCTGCAAACCTCATGATGTCATTGTTTTTCTCTGCTGAGTAGTACTCCATTGTGTATATATACCACATTTTATTTATCCATTCTTCAGTTGAAGGGCATGTAGGTTGCTTCCAGGTTCTGGCTATTACAAGTAATGCTGCTATGAACATAGCTGAGCATATGCCCTTGTGGTATGATTGAGCATTCCTTGGGTATATGCCCAAGAGTGGAATAGCTGGGTCTTGAGGGAGGTTGATTCCCAATTTTCTAAGAAAGCACCATATTTATTTCCAAAGTGGCTGTACAAGTTTGCCTTCCCACCAGCAATGGAGGAGAGTTCCCCTTGCTCCACATCCTCTCCAGCATAAGCTGTCTTCAGTGTTTTTGATCTTAGCCATTCTGACAGGTATAAGATGGTATCTCAGAGTCGTTTTGATTTGCATTTCCCTGATGATTAAGGATGTTGAGCAATTCCTTAAATGTCTTTCAGCCACTTGAGCTTCCTCTGTTGAGAATTCTCTGTTTAGCTCTATAGCCCATTTTTAATTGGACTGTTGGGTATTTTGATGTCTAATTTCTTGAGTTCTTTATATGTTTTGGATATCAGCCCTCTGTCAGATGTAGGGTTGGTGAAGATCTTTTCCCATTCTGTAGGCTGTTGTTTTGTCTTATTGACCGTGCCCTTTGCCCCACAAAAGCTTCTCAGTTTCAAGAGGTCCCATTTATTAATTGTTGCTCTCAGTGTCTGTGCTACTGGTGTTATATTTAGGAAGTGATCTCTGGTGCCAATGTGTTCAAGACTACTTCCCACTTTCTCTTCTATCAGGTTCAGAGTAACTGGATCTATGTTGAGGTCTTTGATCCACTTGGACTTAAGTTTTGTGCATGGTGACAGATATGGATCTATTTGCAGTCTTCTACATGTTGACATCCAGTTATTCCAGCACCATTTGTTGAGGATGCTTTCTTTTTTCCATTGTACAGTTTTGGCTTCATTGTCAAAAATCATATGTTCATAGGTATGCGGATTAATGTCGGGGTCTTCAGTTTGGTTCCATTGGTCCACATGTTGGTTTTTATGCCAGTACCAAGCTGTTTTTATTACTGTAGCTCTATAGTAGAGCTTGAAGTCAGGGATCGTGATGCCTCCAGAGGCTGTTTTATTGTATAGGATTTTTTTTAATATCCTGGGTTTTTTGTTTTTCCATATGAAATTGAGTATTATTATTTCCAGGTCTGTAAAGAATTGTGTTGGGATTTTGATGGGGACTGCATTGAATCTGTAGATTGCTTTTGGTAAGATTGCCATTTTTACTATGTTAATCCTACCTATCCATGAGCATGGGAGATCTTTCCATTTTCTGACATCATCAATTTCTTTCTTCATGGGCTTAAAGTTCTTGTCATACAGGTCCTTCGCTTAGATGCTGAAAAGGCCTTTGACAAAATCCAAGACCTCTTCATGATAAAGGTCTTGGAAAGATCAGGAATACAGGGAACATACAGTAGGAGCCAGCATGATTTCAGCAGCGGAGAACACAAATCCAGGGTGCCACCTCTGTAGGTCTAGGTCAAACTGTGGAACCAACAGTTTTAGCTGATTTCTAACAGGCCAGATCTAAGAGGTCAACTGAAGAGCTACCTGAGCTTGATGTCCCCATGATGCATGGGACATGGAGAAAGTCAACAGCCCAGTGCCCTTCTTGATAGCACCTTGGACAAGGTCTGGGTGGCTTATGAGGGATCAGACAGACCCAGGCCCAGTGACCCTCCTGACTGCCTTTGAAAAAGGGACCCAGAGGTTCTCAGACTTTGGGAAGCCAGAGAGTCTGGGCAGTTGTTATGATGGGTTGAAAGGCCTTTGCTAGCATCAGGTATTTTTATTTGGGGGCTTTTTCATCTCTCCCACTTTACACCTTAAGGGTCATTGCTAAGACTTCTGCCTGTGGAGTCAGGGGTCACTTCGCTAGGCATTTAAGTTTGGCCCTAATATCAGGGAAACTCTGGAAGAGGAAGCAGGTCACAAGGAGATGTTTTCCATCTGGGTCTCAGGATCTTGATTAGTATATTGTAAGAGGGCCTTTGTGAGGTGGTCTAGGAATTGAGATGGGTCATCATGTCTGTCCTGATGACCTCTTGGAATTTTTCATAATTTCCTTCTTTAAGGGTGGCCAGCCAGGAGGCAGGTTACAAACTGATCCCTAGAAAGGACGCCCCCTGGGGTATTGTAATTTCATTCAGGGTCCTGCTCAGGGACTGTGTCAGCCCTGACTGGATGGGCAGCCTGTTGCTAAGAAAGGAGAAAGGGAAACCAGAGAGGCTGGAGAGGAAGAAAAGGGACTGTGGGTTGAGGCTTGTTAGTATGATTAAAAATAGTGGAAGACTCATCTGGTTTGGGCCTCACAGCTAGGAGAAGTTGTTTTCCCTTGGATGGTTTATGTCATTTGATTAAGATGGGAGTGAGGTCATATGGCAAAGTCCATCCTCTCCAACCTTAATAAAGATGGCTGTCAGTCATGAGGCTGCCTCCATCCCAGTGGGGGACAGCAGCTGAGATGGCAGCGAACCACATGTTTCCTTTAAGATTACCTATGCATAGATTTTTAAGTATTAACCCTGGTGTTATGTGTTTTAAATTAACCCTTTCATTACAGATTTCACAGGGTATTGATTAGATCCAATGTGCTTACAAATCTTGAGGTATAGAAAGGTCACACAATAGTTTTACAAATCTCGACATAAAATTTATACCTTAGCCAAAGTTTTAGAAAGTTAAACCAAAACCAAAAGAGCATGAGATGAGCCGGGCGGTGGTGGCTCATGCCTTTAATCCCACCACTCAGAGCCAGGTGGATTCCTGTGAGTTCGAGGCCAGCCTGGTCTACAGAGTGAGCTCCAGGACAGGTGCAAAGATACACAGAGAAACCCTGTCTCAGAAAAAAAAAAGCATGAGATGAATAGCAATAGTCCCTATTGGGAATGGTCTGTCCATTTATTTTGTTTTGCTCTCCTTTCTCTGACACACAGCAAATGGCTCACCTGATACGGGACAGAGATTTTGGAAGAAACCTTTAAACAAGAGGAGGGGGTACTGTAAGCCACAGAAATATGACATAGGAATTCAGCTGACTATGGCAAAATTATTACCTGGAAGAGTTGAGAACTCTTCCAGAGGATAAAGCCAAGTCTTAAAGAGTCTTGGTGATATTGGTTTTTAAATATTAGTCATTTCCTGCAACGAATTTCTCATGTGCTATTGTAGCTTTTCCATTCCCAGAACAGTGTGTGTGATCATTCACTGGACACAATTTCCCCTATACAATTAAAGTATTTGGATAACATCCCCCAACTGTGCTAACAGCAGTCTCACAGCCAGACTCTTAACTTCAGAACTTTCTGTAATTATTGTCATTAACAACATCTGGCCAGAACCTTTTCCAAATGAAAGTATCTTATCTGAGATACTTCCCAGACTTTCTAAGAACAGACTGCAGACATATAAGCATCCAGACTCTCTGTTAGTGAAGGCCAGGCAGATGTGCTAATTAAGCTTAAACTTTCTCTCCTCCAAGTGCTATCTCTAGCTCTAGATCTCTTAACTCAGAACTAAAGGGCTTTTATATACCAAGTGCATCAAGCTGTGATGCAGGTTGCCTAGCAACAAAGCACACTTCCTCTGCCCTGCCAGAAAATGGCGGCAGCCAAGCTAAGCTGAGAGAGATGTGGCTCCAAAGGAATAAGAGGCAGTTTTATTTCACTCAGTGACTTATAGAATCCTAACATTTGACCTAACCACTTCTAAGAATATAGTTTGAGTACATATATCCCTTTTCAGATCTGTTAACTGAATTTAGCGTTTAGTTGATTTCTTTCCCCATTGGTCACTTCCCTTTTCGGTTGCTATGACAGCTGACAATTACTGCTCTTTGTGTGGAACTTATCGCCCCTCCTTTTGACCCTGAGGGAATTCAAGCCTCGTGACCTTCCCTTAGCCAGAGCATTGCTAATGCACGGGTATAGAACTCTAACCCTCAGGGACTTGAGTAGACTAAAAGAGGACAAGAGGAATGAGATGGAAGATGGAGAAGAGACCAAGTGGGAGAGTTAAGATGGAACTTAGAGAGAACAGCAGGAAACTGTAGAGAGAATCAGTCAAGAAAGGAGGTGAGTATGAGAGCACAAAAGAAGCTGTGTAGAGAGAGAACTGACTCAGAAGAATCAAGTGAATGGAGTTTCATATAAGTAGA
Source organism: Peromyscus attwateri (assembly GCA_902168425.1). NCBI lineage: Eukaryota > Metazoa > Chordata > Mammalia > Rodentia > Cricetidae > Peromyscus > Peromyscus attwateri. The sequence goes on along the minus strand of CABHPP010111014.1, from coordinate 36,482 downwards.
TTTATTCGAGTATCCCTCAGATAAACTAATTTGTCACTGGTCGTATCTCTTCTAGAACTCTGGGGAAAGACGATAATGGGCCTGGACCCCAATAGTCTTTGATAAGGGGGAGTCAAACCCTAACTCTAGAGCCAGATTTTAATTCAAATGAGACAGCATGAAACAACAATGACACTCATACCTACAAGACACCTGGATCCCTGTAAAACTGAATCTGGTAAGCCGAGAACAAAGAAGACTTAGAGATGTGAAACAGATCCTGGCTATAGACAGAGGATGCTGCAGGAGGGAGCTGAGAGAAGCACCAGCCAGTGAGGAGTGCATGCAGGGTGTGCTTCCTCCCTCTCCTGCTAAGTCTCGCTCCGAGCTCCCACTTTCCAACAAACTTACAAATCTGTCAATGGTAACTTAAAAGAGAGGATATGTACACAGTATGTTTGGGGGAGACTAGACAAAAACAAACAAACATTGGAGCAGAGAAATGTGGAATGGGGAAATCTCTTTCCACTTCCTCGATCATTCACAGTATTTGAAAAGGTCCCAAATAATATTAGGATCTAAGGTGCCATTAGGTGGCCCTTTGGATTGATAATCTAAGGAGTACTAAAGCTAAATTTGATTGAATAAATTTAGTGCCCTTCAGGTTGGGTGTCAAGTGGAGAGGCTGGGGGTTTTTTAGAGGCATTCCAAGGGGGAATGGGAGGGTATGGAAGACATGTTCCCATGGATGAGAGAAAAGGAAAATGTCACTGTAGCCTGTAATTGTGGGCGTCCCCAAACTTAGGGAAGACTGAATGAGGACTAAGCTGTTCAGTGGGTCATCACCACACTCAATGGGGGCCAGGGGTTTAGCAGAGCTAAGCCAGCAGAGAGACTTGGTGCTTCATACCAGGGCTTTTGTAAAGGTGAGAAGGCAAGAATGAAAACCAAGCTCTAGGAGGAGGGTCCCATTCACAGGAAGGGGTTACAAAAGCCACAAGGGCCTACAGGCTCTGTGGGATTATGGGCAGCTCCAGGGGAAGGTGGGAGAAGAAGGCAGGAAGGGGCACAATAGCCTGGTTTGGCCTAAGGGCACTGCAGGATTTCAGCTCCAATGTGGGTGGGATGGGGTCAGATGAAGAGGGCCAGCTGTAGCCTTAAAGACTGTGGCTGGGGTACTTCTGCTTCTAAGAGTACCAAAGGGGTGCCAGACACTCAACAGTCACTCCCTCAGACTCAGGGAAATGTTTACACTGGCCAATGGGGAAACTTACCTAACTGATGTTGGTGGATGGGGTGCTGAGTGATCAGTGAGCCAGAAGGTGAGTCTGTTGTGGGCAGAGATGAGGGATAAGGTCCCAGTGCATCTTGGACCATGAGGGGAAATGCAGACACTAAGAGAGCGTAATGTAATGACACCAAATGTAATTATTACAGCTTGGATGGAAAGGTATCCTGGTAGCCAGGAGCCAAGAAATACCACAAAGTCACACCACACAGCAAACCTCACACAAGAGATTCATTGGGAAGGAAAAAACCATGAGGGTGGCTGCCTCTGCTCAGGTGAGAAACAGCAACAAACTGAACAGGCTTACATAGAGTTGCTTGGGAAGTGGGTGGAACTTCTCAGGGTGGAGGTTGGTGGGATTTCACATCCAGAGATTGGGTTTTTTACTCTGTAGGTGTTATGCCCAGATCGTGACCCCCAGAGAGACCACCAAAGACAAGCATGCCGGAATGCAAAAGCAAGGTTTAATTCTGGATATCCAAAAGCAATACAAGCCTAGGCAGGGACTTCGTCCCATACATCCAATGCAGTGGAGGCTGGAGGAAGTGCTCGCCTGTCTGCAAGCTCAGTTTTTAAAGGCAAAAGCCACAAGGTTACATCATTTAGGGGTGCTGGTACGGGTACAATTCTGATTGGCTCGCTTCTAGGGGCTTTCTAGAAATCATGGCCTAATCTTACTTCTAAGGGGGTGGTTGCCCACCACCATTGCTCATTGGCTTGACTGCCCTCAGGTGGGGACATTTTTATGGTCAGTCACCCTGGAAACCAGGGAAAGGACATTCCATAGTCCGGCAGCCATTACCTCGTGACTACCTTGTGACTCTGTACTTTTATACTTCCTGGTTTCTGGAATCTGAACTGACTGGTTTCAGTAACTAATGGCCTATTCCTAAAAGGAGAACTCTTAGGCCTTAATTTTAGGGTGAAAGCATTTTGGTCTTATTTCTAAGATGGCTCATTTTGGTCTCACATTCCCCCCTTCTCATGTGCCTAATGAAACCCAATCATGGGTTTTGGGCAGTTAGCTTGTAAGTATCCCTCTCTAATAATGGTCATGTATAGTTAGCCAACTTGTCTCTATGCCAGGGAGTTTCCTTTTGACCCAGCATTTCAGTCTTTTCTGAACAGGGAACATGGGACAACATATTCTCCTCTGGAACTGCTTCGAGCTGGCATTGGGGCACCATTGTCAGGGCCCCCAAAAGGTTGAAAAGCTAGTCAAAGACTGGGCAAGGGGGCATTTGCCAGAAGCATGTAGCTGCCTGACCCCATAGGAACAGGGAAGAATCATGTTAGCTGGGCTGGTCCACGTCAGCTTTTAGCAAGTCTAGAGCTCACAGTTGTCTGGAGCAGTGGAGTCAGTGACTGAAACTTGGAGGTGACTGCCAGCCAAGTGGAAATCTGTTGAGACAAATTTAAACTAGGAACAGAAGTTAAAATTTATAAACTTATTTGGAACCCTTAGGTCCATACCCTTAGTAATGGGAAGAGCAGTAGTCCCAAGACCAGGAGAGAGGAAAAATACCATCTTTAGGAATACTTATCTGGGGTCCTTTTGGCCTCTGTGAAGTGGGTCTAGGTTTTTATGACTCTTTTGATCTTTTGAGGCCTACTTACAAAATGACATAAAAGTTTTAGATACATTAGTATTACCAATCTGTACTGAAATCCATATTGTAGACAAAGCAGGTGATGGGTATCTGCAAAACAGCAGAAGTGGACTCATGCCTTTGAGTCCCAACAAGAACTACAGATTTGGGCATTTTTCTTCTGTCCAGAAAGCCAAGTATAAATTGGACAGAGATTTTTGGCCTGATGAGAAGCACTTTTAGGTTTACATTTAGACATATTTAGATGACATCTAAAACAAATCCAAAATGTTGAGCTTGTGACTGAGCAGTAAGTAGTCATTGCTCTACCAGCTCATCAGAACTCCTAAATGTTAAGCTCTGAACCATAGAACAGGAGAGTAATCTGAAACATATCTCATTTTAGACTCATATCTGAACCTTTATGACTTACTTAAACTTTTATATCTTAGAACATTTTCCTAAAAGTGAGCTAACAAGCTAGATATAGCCTTGCAGAAGGATCTGGTTGTCTGATGCTGCCACGCTGACAATGTTAGAGCTAGCTTAGCCATCAGTACTGTCAGAAATCTGAGAAGGATAAATTATATCTGAGTGCAGACCAAGAAGCTTTCAATCTTATAAATTACAGGGACCAATCCCTACCCAGGTCTCCATAGCGTTGGAGGTACCAGTCAGAACAGCATCAATCTTCTTCCGCCATCAAGCCCATAAGGCAGAGTATTTTTCCTGTGGAATAGGGACACGGAAGACTGATCTTGACCAGGCAAAAGGGTGCAATCAATTCCAGTGTCCTACTGCTTGTCCACAGTCTGGGCTGGGTCCTGGTGGCAGGCATTGCATTGGAGCATCTTGCCCTGTGGTCAGCATTGTCATAATCCAGGCAGAGACATTGTGGTTCCTCATACAGAATCTTCTTTGGAGACCTTGGGTCACTGCTAGGATCTGGAAGCCTGTCTGATATAATAAGCTTTTAGATCAACATTTAAATGCCATATTCTGCAGATCTCTGAAGCATGAGGGCTGTCCAGGTATATCTGAATAGACAAACTTTGTTTCTAGTTACTTGTTTCAAGCTCAACCCTGAAAACATATGTAAGGGACTAAGTAAATGAGTAAACTTATCCCTGTAATATTACATCAGTACTTACTTACCCTGACTACAATTAAAAAAAAAACTTGATTACTTATGACTGACTATTTATGTTCTCTAATAGTCTACAATAAGTAGCCTAAAAATAATGCTTTTAAGTTGAAGCTCTTCTAGCATCAAATACGGGTTCAGTAAAGAAAAGAAAACAAAATATCAATATAAAACATATATATGTATCACTTTATCCAAATAACTTAAGCTTAACAAACTTAGCAAATACAAGGAGGCTAGACAACATTCTTAAGCCTGAACATACCTTGGGTAAGGAGAAACATTTTTTTAAGTCATTGGTTTTTAACTGTAAAAACTGTTCTTAAAAGATTAGGATCTCTCAAATGTCTTCTGTAATATCAACAATAAAGTATCTTTTTTTTAAACTTTAAGGGGGAGAAAACATGGCATCATCACAGTCTGTATAAAGTAAAACCAAGCTCCAAAGTGCAAACAATCTCCAAGTTCTATATCTGGGATTCATTTATATCCTTTTGGTTCTTTTACTTAGAGGCTTGGATGATTTCTTTGACCCTACCTTTGGCAGCACATACATAGCCTGCCTGTTCCATTTTATTATGGCTGGTGCTTCTGGTGATCATCACCTGGCACTAGCATTTTTCAAAACTGCTAAGGTCCACCACTGCAACTAGACTCTTTTTGGAACTCTAGTCCTGCCATACATTTGCAAACCTCAGCTGTTCCCTATGATCCTTTATGTCTTTAAAACTAATAATATTTTACATAGGCAAATTTTAAATTACAAAGTTTGGCTGCCAGAGCAAGGTATATTCCTGTGTATAAAAGCATTGAGGTGTAGCTTTAATATTAATCAAATATCTTATTTATTAAACATATGTTGCCATCTATTTAAATTCTCTAGAAACTTGCTGTTGAACACTTGGTAAAGACATAAGCACTTAGGTGTTAACCTGAGTAGATCTTTATAACCTTAGTAAAAGATGGCTGCCAGCCACATGGCTGCCCATGAGGTCACCAGCCAAGATGGAGGAAGCCATGTGGTTGCTATTTAAAGCATGGTTTTCTAAACAATAATTACTTGCACACATATACACAGTTGGATCCAAGTTACACACATACATACATACAGGTAAAGCTTACTTACATTTTTTAAGTCACATACCTGTCCACATACACACATACATAAGCAGTTTGCAGAATCATTAGTCATTTTTAAGATGAAAACCAACCAGAATTAACTTTAAAAATCAGTATTTGCAGGTATAAGAAACCATAACAAACAGTTTACATCACATCCCCTCTGACCTTCTACAACCTTCCATGTACCCTCAGTCCGTTCCTTTGATCCCTCAGACATTTACTCTAGACAAATTCCGCCTTTTCTTTTCTTTTAAAACAGAAACTCTTACCAAAGTCTTTCTTGTGATTTCCCTCAGTAATCTGGAATATATTGTAAACAAGAACAGAAATACATGCATATACCATAACAAGAATAACTCTCAATTTGCAACCACACTGTACCACAGACAAGAAACTGTTGGTTAGCCTCACATAGGCAGTGACATTCCATTCTTGGAGCCAGACCCTGATCAGGTTTTAGCCCCAGGGCAGGTCTTGGGAGCCCCACCCAACAGCATGGGAGATGAAGATGACGGGAAGGCGTGCACCATGGGGACAAAAGATTGTTGTTAACCTCAGATTTTCAAGTACACGAGAACGGCAGACTGAAAGTGACTCCATGTCCTGGCTGGGCCCACAGACTTGTAGGCCACTCCTCAGCTGTGACCCTGGAGGGGCAGATAGTTCTCCACCAGCCCCCACACTCTGAGCTCCTGGAGGCTCCTGCTGGCTCCTGCCAGCTCTGCCCCATGTCCACACAGAAGCCCAGCCAGAACCTGCCGGCCTTATCTGAGCCCCACAATGCTCATAGCCTGCCCTAGCACACAGCCATGCCTAGTTCCCATGCAGCCTCTGGGCCAGTCTGGCTGCCACCCGCATTGTGCTGTAAAGTCTCTACTCCAAAGCTCTCTGAGCGAGATGGGGCCCCAAACCCGCTGCGTCTAGGCCGCATGATGCTCACGGGCCGCCTAGACCTCTCAGCAGCGCCCTGGGTCCCCGAAGTAGCAGCTGGTCAGGGAGAGAGCAAGGAAGCAACGGGGGAATTCAGTTAGTCTGTGCCAGTTCAACCACCAAAGGGGTCTCCATCCCTTCCACTGGCAATCTGGCCCAAAAGTCCCAACGCATACACAAGCTCAGGCATAAAACACTCACACATGTGGCCACAGTTCTCACACATTTATACATTTATATAGGTTTAACAAATCACACTGACGAACAAGATAGGCAGACAAAAAGGAAGAACAAGGGCCCTACAGATGGTCCAGGCAGACGAGAGTCCAGAGAAGGAGCCTCGAATATGCCAAAGACCATACGGATGGGACAGGGACAATTCAACCAAGTCTCCCGATCCCCAGAGTTACAGACAGACCCCTCACAGGTGTCCAAACAGATGGACCCTTCACAGGCGTCCAATGACGGGGGGACCTGTGGGGACCCCACGTCCTGATGAGGGGTTGGGACGTCTCCCAACTCCTCCAGGGTCACCTTACAGGCGAGTCCGCCAAGGTGAGAGCCTGTCAGATTCAACCGCCGGCTTCGGATAAGAAGATGAAAGTAAAAAGAAAGCAAAGACAAGAAAATGGAGCGCTCTTACCGATCGGTGCAGATGGACCTCCAGAGCTCTTAGGGGTCCCGGCGGGGGGTCTCTGGGGATCCTGGACGAGCCCCCAAATGTTGTGCCCAGATCGTGACCCCCAGAGAGACCACCAAAGACAAGCATGCCGGAATGCAAAAGCAAGGTTTAATTCTGGATATCCAATACAAGCCTAGGCAGGGACTTCGTCCAATACTTCCAACGCAGTGGAGGCTGGAGGAAGTGCCCGCCTGTCTGCAAGCTCAGTTTTTAAAGGGAAAAATCACAAGGTTACATCATTTAGGGGTGCTAGTACGGGTACAATTCTGATTGGCTCGCTTCTAGGGGCTTTCTAGAAATCATGGCTTAATCTTACTTCTAAGGGAGTGGTTGCCCGCCACAATTTCTCATTGGCTGCCCTCAGGTGGGGACATTTCTGTGGTCAGTTACCCTGGAAACCAGGGAGAGGACATTCCATAGTCCAGCAGGCATTACCTCGTGGCTACCTTGTGACTCTGTACTTTTACACTTTTCCTGGTTTCTGGAATCTGGACTGACTTGTTTTAGTAACTAATGGCCTATTCCTAGAAGGAGAAACCTTTTTAGGCCTTAGTTTTTGAGTGAAAGCATTTTGGTCTTATTTCTAAGATGGCTCATTTTGGTCTCACATTTCAATTGATTATAGATGTTTGTCATCATTTGGGGGGGGGTTACGAGTTGTTATTGGTAATAGTAAAAAAAAGTTAAACAAAGATTAGATTCATGGATCTCTTTCTGAAGGGAAACGGGATATAGTATAGAAACAATGGGATGAAAGGGTGGAGTATTGCATCTACTTTTGAACAACCACTAGTCTCAAATATTTTATATTGGTATGGATTTTTGTATGTTGATACAAATTTAAGGTTATTTTGTTATACTGTGTATATATATGTATATATATATATATATATATATATATTTCTAGTCTTCTTTAAGATATTGTACCTATGCAGTTCATTTAAAATGTAAAGTTTTAGACCTTAAAAGCTATTTAATGTAATAAAGAAATACAGGTTAATAGTCATCTATTGAGGCTGATAAGGCCTAAAGCACTGGGCCATGCCTTAAGCTAACAAAGAGCTCTGACATGCACAGTAGTATCCTGACCCAGAGGACCCTGAAACTGGACCCTCAAGATGACCACTGTTGACATATGACCAGAGCCAACCAGGAAACACCACAGCAGCTGGAAGCAGAGTCCGCCAAAAGGTACACACATAAATACCTCAGTCCTTTGTTTAATAAACAAGATTGCTTACAACCTCCCAGAGCCTGTGTTGTTTGGTTCTGCGTCTATTCACCCCCTGCCCCTGGGGTCAGAGACAGTGGGACCCCAGCTGCAGAGCAAGCAACATTCTGGCGCCAACATGAACTACATGGATCCATTCCTAGGGCTTGCTCTCTGGGTCCTCCTTAACTTTCTTTTTTGGGTATTCTTTATTTTCTGATGGTTGGCTTGCTGTCCTGATTGCAATTACAACTCGGTGTTTTGATGCACCCCCTACGACTGATTCTCGGTGAGTAGACCCCCCCTTCTCAGTTCTTTGTTCTTCCTCCCCAACTGGTGAGTGTTGAGATGTCTATCTACCTATCTATCTATCTATCTATCTATCTACCTACCTAACTATCTTTCTCTCTTTCTCTATCTCTCTCTTTTCATTTCCTTCCCCTCGCTCGTTTATTTTCTATTCGACCCAGCGTTTCCACATAAGAGCTAGCCACTCAGAAAACGGAATCAAGAACTGACCTCCCAAAAGGTCTTTTCTCTCTGGAGACACCATGTGGGGAAGTTCCCCACAAAGCACTTACACTAGGTACCACAAACACAAGGCTTTTCTTTCATTTCCGGCCCAAGACTCCACAAGGGACCCTCAGTGGCTCTGAACCAACTGAAGTGTCTTGCCTGGGGCTACTCTCCAGGAGAAACTGAAGGGTTCTCAGCCCACTGGAGGGACCCTGACAGCCCTTTTGGGGTGTGGTCAAAGGCTATTGGTCTATTATCCTGTCCTGGATCCGGTTACGTGATAACCAGTTAAAAACCATAAGGGCGGTGACCATTATCTGAAATTCACGGAAAGGGTTTTTGGCTACTCCCTGCAGGAATCCCCTGCTCCCTCCCCCCGGGAGGAGTGGGAGCCAGTTCCTTAAGTTCTATTGTTTTCCTGTCTGTCATCTCCAGCCTTTCCTGCCCACACTTGCCCTGCCTTTGTCCAGCCATGGTTTCTCCCGGAGCTGATCTGTCCCGGCCCCATAGTCTCGGAGTGCAGGGAGCTTCTTTAGCTGTTTCAGTCGGCTGCTTGCAGGCCCACCCAGCAGCAGCATCCCTCCTTGTCCCTGGTGCCCTCAGTGAGCACAGGGAGAGGCTTTCACTGTCCCAGCTGGCTGCCTGCAGCTCCGCACAGCAGCACATCCCCTCCTGTTCCAGGTGCCCTCAGCTAGCATGGGGAGAAGATTTTGCAGCTGGCTGAAGGCTGCCTTGCCCAGTCACAGCTATCCACACCAGCCTGTCTCTGCTGCACTGAGTGAGTGCAGGGTATCTGCGAGCCCCAAGCTGCAGGGAGCCTGGTGTGCACACCGGCTGCCCTGCCTGCCAGCCTGCAGCAGCTTGCTCCTGCACTGCAACTGTCCCCCCCCCCCCCCCGCGGTGGCTTGCCCAGGCACTACTACGCAGCTGCCCCACATGCACCCGAGTCATGGGAATCCAAAGTGGCTGCCAGCTGTGTGCATACCCCACGCCCAGCATGCGCCCAAGTGAGCCAGAGCCGCTGGGTGCCAGCCCCGCAGCAGGGCCCAGTGCAGCTGCCACAGGGAGCTGCAGCGGCTGTTGGGATATTTGCCAGGAGGCACGGCTGTGCCCTGAGCCGTGGGGAGCTGCAGCCCCCAAGATCAGGGCTCCAAAGCCACAATTCACAAGCTCCAGGGGAAACGAGACTTGGGCCATAGCTGAGGGGAAAGGCAGGGGCCAGGGATAACACAGACAGCAGACGTGCACTGTCCCACCCAGCCCATCAGGCAGAGGCTCACAAGCACTGTCCTGCCCCCACCCATTTTGAGATAAGCATGCTTCTAAGACCAAACCAAACATAGCCTACCTGCCCTTTCTACCCTGCTCCCCACCCCACCCCAGATAAACCCATAAGCTGTTTCCCTACAGAGAGGACGTGTCCTCCTGAACCCCAAGTGCTTTCTCCCACCTGCCAGTCCTGGGAGCAGAGAGAAGGAATGTCTGCCTAAACCCCAAGCACTTTCTCCCCCACCTCAGTTGCAGGGGCAGAGAGGGCACGTCAGCCTAAAATCCGAGCACTCTCTTGTGCCCTCCCAGTCTACAAGCAGGAGAGAAGGCGGGTCCCTCCCGCCAGGTCTCCAAGCCTCTATCTGATGCCTCTGTCTAATGCTCTTGCACCCTACGCACTTCCCAGGGGAACCACCCTCCGAGGGCTGGTAGCCAGAGATGGGTAAGAGTCTGTCAGGCAGGCCAACCTAAGACAGGCACAGTTGCCATGTTGGGGGACCCCTGAGGTAGGGACAACAAGATTAGAGCAAAGAACTCTAATTCCCACTAGCAGCCACAAAATAAAATGAAAAGGGTGATATGAGGCGGATAAGGCCTGAAGCACTGGGCCATGCCTTAAGCTAACAAAGAGTCCTGACATGCACAGTAGTACCCTGACCCAGAGGACCCTGAAACTGGACCCTCAAGATGACCACTGTTGACATATGACCAGAGCCAGCCAGGAAACACCACAGCAGCTGGAAGCAGAGCCCGCCAAAAAGTACACTCATAAATACCTCAGTCCTTTGTTTAATAAACAAGATTGCTTACAACCTCCCAGAGCCTGTGTTGTTTGGTTCTGCGTCTATTCACCCCCTGCCCCTGGGGTCAGAGACAGTGGGACCCCAGCTGCAGAGCAAGCAACAATCTATAACAATCAAACTTATAGTCATCTTAGATATGTTTTCAATGTCATATATTTAGTTAGATGGTCTTCAAACACTTCAAAGACCTACAGAATATGGCATTTAACATGTTTAATAACTTAAAGCTTTCATGACAGTAAAACATATCTGTTCCTGGCAGCACCAATTTACTTCAAAAAAAGAATGATGGGCATAAAAGAACCTCTGCATAGAGTTTGCTTTTATTGTGGCAAGGTTAGCCACTGGGCAAGAAACTTCCCTTGCCTCAACTGCTGACAGTATGCTGTTCAAATTGGACAAGCAGGACACAAAAGAAAATTACTGCAGAACTTTGCCAAGAAAAGGTAGGACGGTCCTTCAAAATTCCTGCTTCACAGAAAAGTTTGTCAGATATTCTAGGCCTGCAGGCCAAAGATGGATGCCCCAACATTGCAGGGGAACCTTGGGTGACTGTCCAGGCAGTCAGCTGTCTTTGTTATTTCTATAGTTTTGGAAGTTGTTTGCTCTATACTTCCTGTTTACTCAGGTAATATTTTATCCTTCTTGGATCTCTGATGGGAATTGAAGACTAGATAGTTATACAGTTTTCCTTGTTACCAAATTCAGATAAAAAAATCTTATATAGAAGATGTAAAGTCTATAGGTTAAAAACCATAAAAGCTAAAGTTGTTTATCTAAGAAGATGTTTTAAGGTCTAAAAAGATATTTTTAGGATGGTAATACAAGTTATGATACAAGTAACTTTGGACTCGTCAAGATAAGATACATAATAGAATAATGTCTCCAAATTTGACAAATACAAATGGACTGGACATTGTGAATGTAATTCTTACTTAATAATTGTTCTATTGTATATGATTTTACTGTGTTAGAGTTAAAACCTTTCCTTTTTATTTAGACAAAAAGGGGGAAATGTTGTGGATTATTTGTACAGTGTGTGAAAATGTATTGCTGTGATTGGCGTAATAAAAATCTGAATGGCCAAAAGCTAGGCAGGAAGTATAGGCGGGATTTCCAGGGAGAGAAAGAAAGAGGAGGAGGAATCTAGGTGTACTAGGAAGATGCCAGGAGACACAGAAGAAGGATGGGTAGTATGGGGTAGAACATAAATTAATAAAAATATGTGTTAATTTAAATTATATGAGCTGTGGGACAAGCCTAAACTAAGGCTGAGATTTCATAATTAATAATAAGTCTCCATGTCATTTCTGTGAGCTGGCAGCCCAAAGAAAAGTCTGACAACACCTGTACTCATAACCTATACCTGAATCAACACCCAAAACCTGAACCTATTTCCAATACCTGTTCTCAAACCCAATACCTGTTGCCATATTGAATATCTGTACCCTTTTATACTACCTGTACCAATTAACAATACCTGTATGCATATCTAATTCCTATTCTCATACCCCAATACCTGTACCTATATTCAATACCTGTACCAATATTCAATACTTGTCCTATTTCCACACTGTGGTGCTTTGGAAGAAAATAGCTCTCAAAGAGAGTGGCACTATTAGGAGGTATGGCTTTGTTGGAAGAAGTGTGTCAGTGTAGAGGCAGGCTTTGAGGTCTCATATATGCTCAAGTCACGCCCAGTGTCTCAGAACACTTCCTGTTGCCTGTGAGTCAAGATGTAAGAACTCTCAGCTCCTTCTCCAGCACCATGTCTACATACATGCTGCCATGCTTCCCAATATGGTGATAATGGACTGAACCTCCAAACTGTAAGCCAGCACCAATTAAATGTTTTCCTTTATAAAAGCTGCCATGGCGGGCAGTGGTGGTGCACGCCTTTAATCCCAGCACTCGGGAGGCAGAAGCAGGCGGATCTCTGGGAGTTCGAGGCCAGCCTGGTCTACAGAGCAAGATCCAGGAAAGGCACAAAGCTACACAGAGAAACCCTGTCTCGGGGAAAAAAAAAAAAAGCTGCCACGATCATGGTGTCTCTTCACAGCAATAAAAACCCAAACCATGACAGAGGGTGATACCAGGGCCTGGCCTGGGGTATTGCTGTGATAGGCCTGACTGTGCTTTTGTTTAAAGAAATTTGGAATTTGGGAATTTGGGCTAGGAAAGCAATGGAATAATTTCAGTGATGCTTAATGGGCAATACTTAAAATAGGAGCATGGAAGGCAGTGGTGCTGAGCGTGATGTGAACTGTAGGGGCCTGGCTCAAGAGGTTTCAGAGGAGAAGATTGTTAGTATGTGGCCTAGACATCAGTTTTGTGATATTTTGGTAAAGGAAGTGTCTGCTTTTTGACCTTGTATGAAAAGTCTGCCTGAGGCTAATGTGAAGAGTTTTTAATTAATTCCATTGGCAGAGGAAATCTCAAAACAGCCTAGTAGGGCTGGCAAGATGGCTCAGCAGAGAAGAGCACCAGCTGCTCTTCCAGAGGACCCATGTTCAATTCCCAGCAACTACATGGCAGCTCACAACTGTCTGTAACTACAATTCCAAGGGATCCAGCAACTTCACACAGACATACAAACAGGCAAAACACCAGTGCACATAAAATAAAAATAAATAAATTGTATTAAAAACAGCCTATTATAGGCTCTGTTGTGTGGTAATTAGTGTAAACTCTGATGAAGATTTATAATGAAAAAGAGCAAGCTGAGCAAATAAAAATACAAAATGTGCCAGGCGGTGGTGGCGCACGCCTTTAATCCCAGCACTCGGGAGGCTCCAAAGCGAGTTCCAGGAAAGGCGCAAAGCTACACAGAGAAACCTTGTTTCAAAAAAACCAAAAAAAAAAAAAATACAAAATGTACAGATTGAGAAAAGGGACACCAGGAAGTAGAGTGGAACTAAACCCTGTGTTCAAGGAGATAAACAGATTAAGAAATGGAATAAAGGGAGTGGTGACCTCAGGGCAAGATCCCACCCAGCTAAGTATCCAACTTGTGAAAAGGAATTAAAGAAAAGCTTACAGCCAGGTATGGTGGAGCACACCTTTAATCCTAGTACTCAGAAGGCAGGGGCTGAAGGATCTCTGAGTTTGAGACTAGCCTGGTCTACAGAGCAAGTTTCAGGACAGCCAAGCTTAGGCAATGAAGGAAATCATCAAAAAAGCAAGTGGCTGAAGATGTGTAATTGAATGAGGGGGGCCGTGTTCCAGCCCCAGCAAGCAGCAGAACTTGGCAGCTTTGGCCACATGGTTCTGGCTTTAGAGTTATGGGTAGAAGAAATGGGTTATAAAAATTGCCTCTGCACCTAAGGACAGTCACTGAGTCTGGGCATGTGTCAGGGGTGTCCCCCAAATGGAGGCCTAGTAGAGAGGCCATTGTGTGAAGCTGTGAAGTTGCAGCCTGAATTGATTAGAGAACCCAAGATGTTAGAGATGCCAGAGTTGAGGGATACCTTCTGAGGAGAGTGGCTAACAGGGAATGGAACCAGTCCAAGAGAAAGAAGTGTGTTGTAGCCAACAAAGCTGAAAGTAACTGGAGGTTTGATATCAGACATGGAGATGCAGAGTTTGCCCAGCTCATTTTTGGTCTTGCTTTCATCCAGTATTTCCTCACTATGCTCCCTTCCCTGTGTTTTTGAATGGTAGCGTATATCCTGTGCCATTGTATGTTGAAAATATGTGATCTGTTTTTTTATTTTGATTTTATAAGAGATTACAGTTAAGAGATTGCACAAATCTCAGAAGAGACTTTGGACTTTAGACTTTTAAATGTTGATACTGTAATAGACTATGGGGACTTTTGAGCTTGGACTAAATGCATTTTTGCATTATGATATTGTTAAAAGCTTATGGGGACCAAGGAGTAGAATGTGGTGGTTTGAAATAAAATGGCCCCCAAAGGGAGTGGCACTGTTAGGAGGTGTGGTCTTGTTGGAGGAAGTGTGTTACTGTAGAGGTAGGCTTTGAGGTCTCATATATGCTCAAGCCACACCCAGTGTCTCAGAACACTTCCTGTTGCTGTGAGTCAAGATGTAAGAACTCTCAGCTCCTTCTCCAGCACCATGTCTGCTTGCATGCTGCCTTGCTTCCCATCATGATGATAATGGACTAAACCTCTAAAATGTAAGCCACCCCAATTAAATGTTTTCATTTATAAGGTTTGCCATGGTCATGTTGTCTTTTCAAAGCAATAGAAACCCTAACTAAGACACACACCCATACCCAATACCTATTCCCCTGACCAATACCTCTACACCCATTTATACCACCTGTACACATACCCAACTTCTGTACCAATTTCCAATACCCATACCTAATATATGTCCCCATAACCTCCACATACCCATAAACAATTACCCTTACCCAATACCTGTACCTGTTATTTTAAACTGTACTCCTATATAATACCTGTACCCATTCCTACCATATGTATACAACTAATACCTGTACACATTTACACAACCTGTACCCATAACAATGCATGCATACACACACTCCACATGTACCCATGCTCAATTCCTGTACACATACCCAAAACCTGTAGCAATTTCCACAACCTATAACCATTCTCACCACCTGTACCTGTTTCCATCACCTGTACCCGTATCCAATCCTGTATATATACCCAAAACCTGAGGCAGTTTCCACAATTTATAACTATTCATGCCACCTATACCACTAGCCAATACTTGTACCAATCCCTGCTTCCTGTACCTGTTTCCATTACCTGTAACCAATATGTTATATAATAGGGTACACAATATGTCCTCACACACAGTGTCTGTACATATCCCATACCACACGCTTGTACTCATTTCCTCCACCTGCAACTGTGCTTAACACCTGCACACATTGCCACCCACTGTAGCCCTTACATAGCTGTGTGCGTCTCCCCAACACCTGTGCACATTGCCACCCACTGTA
>CABHPP010111013.1:695-16634 GCA_902168425.1 Peromyscus attwateri | reverse complement strand
TCTCTCTCTCTCTCACACACACACACACACACACACACACACACACACACACACACACACACACACACACACGATAACAGTAAAATTAAGAACTAAGGCTGGAGAGAAGGCTCGGAGGTTAAGAGCACTGACTGCTCTTCCAGAGGTCCTGAGTTCAATTCCCAGCAACCACATGGTGGCTCACAACCATCTGTAATGAGATCTGGCGCCCTCTTCTGGCCTGCAGTCATACATACTGTACACATAATAAATAAATAAACCTTTAAAAAAATTAAGAATTAAAAAAAGATATTGAACAATGTGTTGAACCTGTTTGGCTCCATCAAAAAGTCCAGGTAATAGCCCATTTAAAAAGTTGTTGGAAGGACTGGAGAGATGGATCAGTGGTTAAGAGCACTGGCTGTTCCTCCAGAGTACCTGGATTCAATTCCCAGCACACACATGGCTGTTTACAACCATCTGTAACTTCAGTTCCAGGGGGATGCAATGCCTCTGACCTCCAAAGAGACCTATACTCATGTATGCAGACACACACACAAACGCATAATTAAGACTATAAAAATGAAATCTCTTTTAAAATGTATTTATTTATTTAATTTTTATAAAGATTTCATTATTTATTTATGTATGAGTGTTTTATCTGCATGTACAACTTTATGCCAGAAGAGGGCACTAGACCTCATTACAGATAGTTGTGAGCCACCATGTGGTTGCTGGGAGTTGAACTCAGGACCTCTGGAAGAGCAGGTAGTGCTCTTAACCACTGAGCCATCTCTCCAGCCCCCTTATTTATTTTTTAATTGTTGGGCTGGACCTGGTGGTCCAGGCCTTTGACTCTAGCACTCTGGAGGCAGATGCAGACAGATTGCTGTAATTTCTAGGCCAACTTGGTCTACATAGTGAGTCCAGGCTAGTCAAGGCTACATAGTGAGACTCTGCCTCAGTGAAATGAAATAAAATAAAATAAATTGTTAGGGGGCTAGAGAGATGGTTAAGCAATTAAGCACACCAGCTGCTCTTCCAGAGGACCTGGGTTCCATTCTCCTCATCCACATGGTGGCTCACAACCATCTGTGACTCCAGTTCCAGGGAATCCAATGTCCTCTTCTGGCCTCCATGGGCATTGAAAACACATGGTACACAGACAAAAAAACTCATACACATAAAATACTTTTGTTGTTGTTGTTTTCAAGACAAGGTTTCTCTGTGTAACTTTGGAGCCTTTCCTGGATCTCGCTCTCTAGACCAGGCTGGCCTCGAACTCACAGAGATCCACCTGCCTCTGCCTCCCAAGTGCTGGGGTTAAAGGCATGAGCCGCCACCACCACCTGGCTAAAGTACTTTTTTATGAAAAAAAAAAAAATTTACTGGGCTGGTGAGATGATTCAGTGGGTAAGGGTGTTTGACACCAAACCTGATAAACTGCATTCATTCCCTGGGACCCAGACGGTGGAAAAAGAAAACCAATTCTTGCAAGTTGTCCTCTGACCTCCGCACATCCACTGTGGTGTGTGTAAGGATTCGGTCCTTAATTACGTCATCAGCCTTCGGTGGCGTCCCAGCCTAAAAAGCAGGTGGGCCCTCTGTGCGCCCCTCTCCTTTCTGCTCCTTCCTCCCGTCAGCCCCCCTCCCTCCCTCTCCCCCTCCCTCTCTCTCCCCCTCCCTCCCTCTCCCCCTTCCTCTCTCTCTCCCCCTCTCTCCCAATAAAGCTCTAAAAAGGTAACTATGGCTCATGACTCTCCTCCAGCACTCTCCTCCGCCAGCATGGTTGCTGCGGAGCGTAACCAACAGTGTGCACATGCCCCCATCTCACAAATAAATGTAATAAAAAACTGTTGGGGGCTGGAGAGATGGCTCAGCGGTTAAGAGCATTGGCTGCTCTCCCAGAGGCCCTGAGTTCAGTTCCCAGCACCCACATGGCGGCTCACAACCATCTGTAACGGGATCCAATGCCTTCTTTTGGTGTGTAGAGAGCATTCATATACATAAAATACATAAATAAATATTTTCTCAAAAATGTTATTGAAAGGCTAGGGCTGTAGCTCATTGGTATAGTATTTGCCTGAGTTGATTCCACAATGCACCTGGTGGAAGAATTGAACTGATCCCACAGAATATTGCTCTGAACTCCACAGGAACACCATGATCTGCACATGTGTGCACATAATGCAGCACAATAAATTCATTAATTAAAAAAAATTAAAGTTTTTTTTTTTTAAACATATGTGAGTGTTTTCCCTACATTCATGTTTGTGTACCATATGTGTACCAAGGAAGCTAGAAGGCGTAAGTTACAGACAGTTGTGAGCTGCCGTGAGAGCGTTAGGAACCGAACCTGGGTCCTCTGCAAGGGCAACGGGTGCTCTTAACTGCTGAGCTATCTCTCCAGCCTCCTACCCCTCCAAAAATTATTTTAAATTAAAAAGAAAATGCTTGCGTTTGAATATTAGCTCAACACCGTGTGACCTTAGGCAGGTCCCTTAACTACTCTGTGCCTTAACTGTCTCACCTAATAAATGGGCCTGAAACTTCTCAGAGTTATTGAGAGGATGATGCGAAGCGCTTGGCACATAGTATGCGTTCAATGACGGTTAACTCTCTTCATCTGTGCGAGTTGGTAATCTCGGTCCCAAACAACTGTTTGACGAACGCCTGGAAGGAGTGGCCTTTTATCTTCCAGCGGAGTGAAGCGACAAAAGCTGGACAGTGAGTGGATTTTGTTTGGAGGAGCTGGACTTGGACAAAGATGGCTGCGGGCGGCCAGCCGGCTAAGACAGAGGTTGTTGCTGTGGAATTTGGAACAGTAAAAGAGCAGCATGAAGCCGATGATTCACTCCTGGAATGAAGCTTCTAGGGTTTAAAAAAGAAAAAAAAAGGATCCAGAGGGGCTAGGAACTTCAGCAATCTCTCCGTAGAGCGAGCGAGGGGATGCTCACCCAGCCGCGAGCTGCGTGGCTGCGTGAGGTTTGCTGAGTGCTTGGAGAAAGGCGTTAGTTGGGACAAAGGGTCTGATGGGAGTGCAGCCAAAACGCCCCAATGGATACCCTCCCTCTCGCCCTCTCTCCACATGCCTCGGCCAAAAAAGGGGGTGTGGGGGTGGAGAACCTGCATTTTGAGGTTACAGCGCCCTCTGCTGGACCATGGGCCTGGAGGGCAGCCGCAAGAGTGACCGTGCGGGCTGAGTTGGAAAGCGGGTGAGCTGATGAGGCTCAGTCAAGACTGTGTGAGGTTCTTCCCATTCTGCACTCTTCGGCAGACCACGCACTCAGGAACAGGGGGTGGTGGTGGTGGTGGTGCACCCCTGTGATCCCTGTATTTGGGAGGCGGAGGCAGGAGGCTACAATGGGAATGAGACCTTCTCAAAAAGAAACAAAAAATGTATACAAAATGAGCAGCCCATGAAATTCGTTCACTAGTTGATTATTTTTTAATTACTCACAGTTGGCGTAAATAAAATGCGTGATGTATGACATGTACCTTCCCTCATAAGCCCTTTGGAGTTCTGGGCTGTAAGTTAAAAACAATTGACAATCGAAGCTGAAACCTACGGAACTCTCTACAGCCAGGTACTATCTGTTACTTTTACATCCCAGGAAACTGAGGGACATATTTAGGTCACATGCCTAAAGTCACACAACTAGAAGAGCCAGAATAAACTGAGCAGCATTGAACCACCCAGAGACCCACTGTTTCGTTAAAACAGTCACAACTGGACCAGCAAGATGGCTCTTGGTAGATGGAGAGAATGAACTCCCAAACCTGACCTCTGCACTGGAGCTGTGGCATGTAGGTGCCTGCACGCAAACTCATGCATCATACACACATGCAGCATGGAGATAAATAAAATGTCTAAAAATTCTAAAAATTTATTCAAGAGACCCGTGAGTAAAGGAGTCTTCTGCTAAACCTAACGACCCGAGTTCAATCTCCGGCACCGGGTTATTGGAAGGAATTCTCAAAACTGCTATGAAAACTCCCTCCTCCAGGTTGTCCTCTGACCTCCACATATTTGCCTATCTACACACATGAAATATATATATATATATATATATATACCCATCTACATCTATGTATATGTAGATGTATCATATAGGTACATCTGTATGTATATATATATTTCATTTATATATTTATATGATACATCTATATGTATCTGTATACACACATATATATATATTCAAGACCATTTTCTCTTACCTGAGGTAGGGTGGATCCTTTTGTTCATGAATCTAGACCTTTTTACTTCTAGTTTGACTTTCAAACCATCTTTCTTACTTTCTTACTTTCTTTCTTCCTTCCTTCCTTCTTTCTTCTTTCTTTCTTTCTTTCTTTCTTTCTTTCTTTCTTTCTTTCTTTCTTTCTTTCTTTTTTAGTTAATTGAGACAGGGTTTCTCTGTAGAACAGCCCTGGCTGTCCTGGAACATTGTTTTTTATTTAAAAATTTTCATTACACTTTTGTGTGTGTGTGTGTGTGTGTGTGTGTGTGTGTGTGTGTGTGTGTTGGTGGGTGCTTGCCACAGTGCACCAGTGGCAATCAGAGGACAACTTGTGGGACTCAGTTCTCTCCTTCTACCATGTGGGTCCCAGGGATTAAACTCTGATCATCAGAGCTGGATGGTGGTGGCGGCCTTTAATCCCAGCACTACAGAGGCAGAGGCAGATGGATCTCTGAGTTCAAAGCTAGTCTGATCTACAGAGTGAGTTCCAGGACAGCCAGGGCTACACAGAGAAACCCTGTCTTGAAAAGCAAACAAACAAACAAACAAATAATAAATAAATGACTTGGTCTACCATTAGCTAAAGGAAACAGAAGTTCTTCTCTCCTCATCCCCTCCACTTGGCATGTACCCTGCTTCCCTTGTTAACCCAAAAGGAAGTCAAGGGTGGCCTCTGATACTACTCCTTCCTTCCCTGTGGAACTTCCTGCTCAGAACAGAACGGATTGTCCTACGTCCAGTGGCCACATCTTGGGACTTCTCTTCCATTTCGTAGAGGCTGATTTATTGTTTTCCACAGTAGATGACCAGCTCAGAAAAGGCAGGAATGCCCTTATCAATAGCTCAAAATCCTGGCATATCAGGAATTTTGGTGGCATGGTGGAAGGGGGCCTTGCAGGGATGTGTATGGGGAAAAATTGAGGTTCACTAGTAGTTGAAGCTTTTGTGGTGGTTAAGACTTCTCTGCCAGGATCAGAAGTTCAAGGTCATCCCAAACTGGCCTCTAACTCTGCCTGTCCCACCTCCCAAGTGCTGGATTACAGGCTTGAACTTCCATTTAGTTTATATGGTTTGAGGGGTGGAACCCAAGAGCTAATGCGGGGTAGGTGAGTACTCTAGCAACTGAGCTCTGACCCTAAAGAGTTATATTTATATATGTTTATGTGTCTGTGTGAATGTATACCATATGTGTGCAGGCATGGAAGCCAGAAAAGAGCTTCTGACCCCCTGGAGCTGGAGTTACTGTTCGTTGTGAGCCACCAGAATGGATGCTTGGAATCAAACTCTTGTCCTCTGGAAGAGCAGCAAGCACACTTAAGTGCTGAGCCATCTCCACAGGCTCTGGAAAGCTTGTGGAGGTCCCTGCAAATGCTGGAGCCAGCAGAGAGGCAAGAAGGGAACCTGGTTCAGCAGGACTTAGGTGGGCTGGTCCAAACTTTTGGAGTCTGACACCAGGCCATTTATTTTAAACATTTTCAAGTACAGTATAATTCTGGAAAAAAAGTTCCCTGGCGGGGCGGTGGTGGCACACGCCTTTAATCCCAGCACTCGGGAGGCAGAGCCAGGCGGATCTCTGTGAGTTCAAGGCCAGACTGTCCAAAGCGAGTTCCAGGAAAGGCAC
Source organism: Peromyscus attwateri (assembly GCA_902168425.1). NCBI lineage: Eukaryota > Metazoa > Chordata > Mammalia > Rodentia > Cricetidae > Peromyscus > Peromyscus attwateri. The sequence continues at coordinate 10,796 of CABHPP010111013.1, read as the reverse complement.
AAAGCTCCACAGAGAAACCCTGTGTTGAAAACCAAAAAAACCAAAAAAACCAAAAAAAAAAATGTTTCCTGGTAACAAGTATCTCAATCTCATATGCACAATAAAGCTTAAGGCATGATTATAACGAAACTGTTTTGCAAAGTACAGGTGACATCTCCCCGAAGGATGGGCTTTATTGACTGAGAAGTGATGTTCAAGATAAAGGTCTAAGGAGGAAGAATTTGGGATTCTTCCTCTGGTATGTCCCATCCTTACAGTTTAGCAAAAGATTACCAGGCTATTACACAGCATCCCCTCCCAGCCTTCTGGATGGAAAATAGGTGTATACACATTCCTTCTGTTGAAGAGACAAGCCTGTGTGCTTAATACTTCTGGTTTCTCTCGTGCCTGTCTGTGAGCACAAGGACCTGTGCCCTCTACAAAACCTTATTTATTTACTTATTCCTTACTTCCTTACTTAATTAATTCAGTTAGTTTTTGAGGCAGCATCTCACTATGCTTACCGGAACTCGCTATGTAGACCAGTCAAACTCTGTGCTGGGATTAAAGGCCTGTACCTTGACATCCACCTCGGTAAAAACCAAAACGAAAGAACGAGAAAACAAAACAAAAACAAAGAGTAAAGAGGCTGGCGAATTGGTTGTAGGGCACTGGTTCAATGAGAGAAGTTAGAACAGAATCCCTATTTCAGTTTTTTTTGGGGGGGGGGTTGGGTTTTTGTTTTGTTTTGTTTTGTTTTGTCTTGTTTTGTTTTATTTTTTAATTTTTTTTTTTCGATACAGGGTTTCTCTGTAAATTTGAACGAAATCCCTATTTCAGACTTCTACCTAGGCAGGAAAGTAGAGGCGAAGGTGCCTGCACTGCTTCAGGCTGGCCAGTAGGAGGCAGCATATGCATGCCAGTCTCCTTGGACTCCCGAGTTCCGCAAGCATGCTTCGAGGTCAGGTCAGACCTTGACTACCCCAAGAAGAACCCTTTTGGTTCCCCAAACCCGAAGCCAGAACACGTGGAGACCTCCCCTCCAGCCTTCTCCCTGGATCAGGCACCCTATCAAATCCTAGTTTCCCATCCAATATGGCGTCTCTTCGCCGCTTTCCTCCACCCAGTGCTGGACCAGTTTCTGAAATGCCCTCTCAGGACAGTGTGCTGGCCATTCTTTGCTCAGAAACATTACACTAACAAAATAAAGTAAAAATTCAAAAAGGAGGCAGGAGCTCAATGACCACATCCACACAGGGTAGCCTGAGACCCAGGGAGGCTGGCCTGCCCCAACCTTGAGTTGCTGGGATCACAGGCACGAGCCGCCATGTCTGGCTGTCAGACGGGGCTGATAAAGTCTCCTTAAAGTTTAGACAGGAGCCAGTTATGACGTTGCATGCCTAGTGATTCCGGAACTGAGTTCCAGACTCTCCATGCACTACATGGGCAGATGGCACAGCGGGTAAGGGCTTGCTGTGAAAGTCAGAGGAATCGAGTTCGATCCCCGGAGTCCCCTGAGGATTCGCGTTCGATCCTAGGTGCCACAGAGTGGAGTGAGAGAACTGGAGGCTGCCAGGAGCACCATAACTGCACAACCCCACCCCCCTCCCTCCCCGAGGACAGCCCTCAGTGAGTTCACAACCAGCCTAGTCTACATACCTAGTTCCAAGACAAACAGGGTATTATCCTCAGACCACCACAGGGACATGAGTTTGAGGCTAGCCTAGTCTACATGGCTAGTCCAAGACAGACTGTGATAGTCACAAAAGAAAAAAAAAAGAATCTTTAAAAATTAATTTAATTAATTAAAAAAGTTTTAAAAGATATGGTTATTACATATACAGTGTTCTGTCTGCATGTATCCCTCAGGCCGAAAGACGGCACCAGATCTCATTACAGATGGTTGTGAGCCACATGTGGTGGCTGGGAATTGAACTCAGGACGAGCAGCCAGTGGTCTTAACTGCTGAGCCATCTCTCCAGCCCAATTTAATTTTTAAATGAATCTTTATTTCTTCTTTTAATTAAAAAGAGGCTAAGGTCGGGCGATGGTGGCATATGCCTTTAATCCCAGCACTCTAGAGGAAGCAGTAGGCAGATTTCTGAGTTTGAGGCCAGCCTGGTCTACAGAGCAGGAAAGCCAGGCTACACAGAGAAACTCTGTCTCGAAAAACAAAACAAAATAAAATAAAAAGAGGCTAGATGTGGTTGCACACACCTGTAATCCTAGCACTCAGGAGGCAGAGGCAGTCAGATCTCTGTGAGCTCAAGGCCAGCCTGGTCTACAAATCGAGTTCCAGGACAGGCAGGGCTACACAGAGAAACCCTGTCTTGGGGGGGGGGGGGGGAGGGATTAAGCAAGCAAAAATAAATAAAATTAATCTACAAAAAAAAATGTTTTGAGACAGAGTTTCACTGTGAGTCACCAGAAGTTAGTGTTGGGATCTAAACTCAAGTCCTCTTGAAGAGCCATCTTCCAGCCATCTAACCACTGGGCCATCTCTAGTGAGACAGGGTCTCACTATGCAGCCCTGGGAGGCCTGGAACCATGTAGATCAAATTGACATCAAATTCACCAGAGATCCACTTGCCTCTGACTCCCAATTTCTGAGATTAAAGCCATGTGCCATCACATCTGGCAATAAAAAATGAAATAAAAATTAAAAAATAAACTATAGACTTACTTTTCATTTCGTGAATGTAGGGCTGTGTGGTGTGTGCACTTTAGCGCAGTTGTCCACGAGGGCCAGCAGAGGGCGACAGACTCAACCCATATGGATGCTCTGCCAGAGCAGTCATTGAGCTATTCACCACTGAGCCGTGTTCGTCAGGCCCCAACCATCTTTCTTTTAATGAGTGAGATATTTAAGGGTAGTGCTGGAGGCGCCTTGGGTGAGGTTATACTCTTGGATAGTAAAACCTGGAGCCACCAGAGCTGTAGAAGGAGTTAAGGACGTGGCTTGTTGTGCAAATGGACTTTGGTGAGATTCTTAGAAAACTGAACGTTTACAGCTGAGAAAGGAGAAAAGACATTAAGCAAACGTTTTTAGTTTTGGTTTTGAAACGGGGTCTCTCTTTGTAACCCTGGCTTTCCAAGAACTCTCTATGTAGACCAGGCTAGCCTTGAATTCACAGAGATCCACCTGCCTCTGCCTTCCAAGTGCTGGAATTAAAGGTGTGTGCCACTAGGCCTGGCTGGCATTAAGCAAACATTAATAAACTGGAATTATTCATTCACAGCCAGTGTGAGGCTTCAGTTAGGTAGGCCCGGAGTGAGAGACTACTATGCCTTTCCAAGTCCCATAATTTTTCCTAGGTTGTTTTTTTTTTAATGCCACCATAGACCACCCAGTAGGAGAGTGTGGGACTCAGACAGTGATTGCTTAGTGATAGGCAGGACCACACCTTGACCAGACCTACTTTGTTATACATACCTCTTGCCCTCCGTTTAAACTGAAAGCATGCCAGTGTTATGCCTGAGTCATGAGCCCCCAGAGATCACTAGGAGTCTGAGTTCATATGCAAAGGCAAAGAGCCTTTATTGCAAGCTCGAGCTTGGGCCTCCCACCCATTCCAACACAGCAGTTGGATCAGGGAAAGCCTCAAGCTCAGTTATGGCAGGGTTTTGTTTGTTTGGTTGGTTGGGTTTTTTTCGAGAAAAGGTTTCTCTGTGTAGCTTTGGAGCCTGTCCTGGAACTCACTCTGTAGCCCAGGCTGGCCTGGAACTCACAGAGATCCGCCTGTCTCTGCCTCCGGAGTGCTGGGAGGCATGCGCCACCACCGCCCGGCATGGCAGGGTTTTTAAGGAATAAAGGATGGGGGGTAGGAGAATTCCAGAGTCAGATGGAGGTTGAGCTCCTGATGGCAGGAGTGAGGTAACAGAAGTCTTGTCAAACAGGATTGGTACCGGCGTTGCTGCAAGGAAATTGGCAACCTATTTACAGATTATGTAAGCTATCCTTCATGTCCTGAAGCATCTAGTACTTGTTTGTCTCAATTCTGATTGGCTCCCTGCAGGGTACAGTTTGTGGCTTTTCCTGGTTATTGTAATGGTGAGGCCTAGTCCCAGCATTGTTAGTCTGCAGCCTGTCATGGCTGCACTAATGTTAAGTTAGGCCTCTTTATTCTCCCCTCTACAAGTAAATAGAGAGGACACAATCATGTGTGCTGTGTGTCTGGGGGTCCTTCGGGATGACGATTTTGTCCACCTTAAGAGCGGTTGGGGAAGAGCTGGACTATCATACAGTACCCCTTTCCTGAATTTAGGACCGTACCATGAATGCATGGGGTTAAATCAGTGTTGCAGGCCCATCATCCAGATTCTGCACAGTCAAGGCTTTTGTTGTTGTTGTTGTTTGTTTGTTTTTCTTTTTTTTTTTTAAAGATTTATTTATTTATTATGTATAGAGTGTTCTGTCTGCATGTATTCCTGCAGGCCAGAAGAGGGCACCAGATTTTATTACAGATGGTTGTGAGCCACCATGTGGTTGCTGGGAATTGAACTCAGGACCTTTGGAAGAGCAAGCAGTGCTCTTAACCTCTGAGCCATCTCTCCAGCCCTGTTTGTTTGTTTTTCAAGACAGGGTTTCTCTGTGTCGTTTTGGTGCCTGTCCTGGATCTCACTCTGTAGACCAGGCTGGCCTCGAACTCACAGAGATCTGCCTGCTTCTGCCTCCCGAGTGCTGGGATTACAGGCATGCGCCACCACCATCCAGCTTTGCTATTTTTCAACTTGATACAAGCTAGGGTCATCTGGCAAGAAGGGCCCTCAACTGAGAAAATGCCTCCATCATGTTAGTCCATAGACAATCCTGTGGGTCATTTTCTTGACTGATGATTGATGTGGGAGGGCCCAGCTCACCTGGGTGGTTCCCCTGTGGGCAGGTGGTCCTGGGTTTTATAAGAAAGCAAGCTAAGCAAACCACAGGGAGCAAGCCAGTAAGCAGCATTCCTCCAAGGCCTCTACATCAGCTCCTGACTCCAAGTTCCTGCCTTAGGTTCTTGCCCTGACTTCCTTTTCATGAAGTATGCTGTAAACTGAAAGGAGCCCTTTCCTCCCCAACCTCCCCAAGTTGCGTTTGGAGGTGGTGTTTATCACAGCAATAGAAACCTAACTAGAACAGATCCCCAGGGACACAATTGGATACACAGGGCCCTGGCGGACAGAACATCTCTGCCTCTGCTCTCCTGCGATAAAAGAACAAAAGTTTGAGTCCACAGATACGTGAGATATTTCTACTCCACTCTCTGCAAAACAGTAAGAAAGTTACCCTTTTTGTCCTGTTGATAAAAAGTTTTTTAAAATGTGCATCGGTGTTTTGCCTGTATGTATGTCTGTATGAGGGTGTCGGATGCCCTTGAGCTGGAGTTACAGACAGTTGTGAGCTGCCCTGTGGGGCCTAGAAATTGAACCCAGGTCCTCTGGAAGAGCAGCTAGTACTCTTAACCACTAAGCCATCTCTCCAGCCCCAAGTTCTACTTTCCTTCTTTCTTTCTTTCTTTCTTTCTTTCTTTCTTTCTTTCTTTCTTTCTTTTTCTTTCTTTCTTCCTTCCTTCCTTCCTTCCTTCCTCTCTCTCTCTCTCTTTCTCTTTCTTTCTTTCTTTCTTTTTCTTCTTCTCCTCCTCCTCCTCCTCCTCCTCCTTCTAATTTTATTTATTTTTATTTCATGTACATTGGTGTGCATTTGCCTGAGTGTATGTCTGTCATGTACATTTGCCTGCCTGTACATCTGTGTGATCCTCCAGAACTGGAGTTACAGACAGTTGTGAGCTGCCATGTGGGTGCTGGGAATTGTACCAAGGTCCTCTGGAAGAGCAGCCAGTGCTCTTAACCACTGAGCCATCTCTCCAGCACACCTATGTGGTTGTTTTAAGACCAAGTTTCACTCACATAGCTGTGGTTGGCCTGAAACTTGCTATGTAGACCAGGCTGGCCTTGAATTCACAGAGATCCGTCTGCCTTTGCTTACTGACTGCTGGGATTAAAGTTGTGTGCTTCCACACCTAGTCTATAGGCTCTATTTCTTTTTTACTAGCAAATTACTGAGTCCTATAAATTTGTTTCCTGATGGGAGCCATAAGCCTAAGCGACCCTTGACACACATGCTGCCATATTTGGGCTTCTCTCCTCTTTTCCTAGATCTAGGCCTTGCTTAAGTCTCCATAGCACCAGAACCTCTTCCCACAGATACCAGAACCTCTTCTCAGATATCAGGTGAATGAGCTGCAGTTAAGCAATTAGGCAGTTAGACAAGAGTAGATAGATAACCTTCAGAGCAACATTTCCTGCTGGCTGAACAGCCCATAATTAAGTCCCTTCCTGCTTGCAACCCCCATTACTAAGTCCCTTCCTGCTTGCAACCCCTATAATTAAGTCCTTTTCTGCTCGCAACCCCCTTTGCCTACCTATATATGCCTTGAGAGAAAAATAAAATTTTGGAGCTTGATCAGATGTCCTGTCTTGCTCTCATTCTTTGTGTCTCTTGTCCCTCTCATTCGCCGGCCCTCCCTTTAGGTCCCCGTTGAAGACCCCGCTGGCCAGGGCAGTTTCCTTATTTGGAAACTGTGTGAAAACAATTGCTGTCCCTACCTCTGGGTAGCCATAACCATTGAGTGGGATAATTCAAGTAAAAATATTAGCATGGGGGCTGGAGAGATGACTCAGTGGTTAAGAGCATCTGCTGCTTTTACAGAGGACCAGGGTTTGGTTCCCAGCACCCCCATATTAGCTCACAGCTGCCTGTACCTCCTGTTCCAGGGGTCAGAAGCCCTCTTCTGGCCTCTTTCAACACTGCAGGCATGTGGTACACATACATACACGTAGGCAAATAAAATATAACAAATTAAAAAAATGAGTAATTTCATTTCCTTTAAAAACATAGCATGGTGTCTGGCATACAGAATATCTTAAAAAATAGTTGCTTTGTAGGGTGGAGGCAGGAGGATCAGGAGTTCAAGTTCACCCTTAGCTCCATACTCCAAGTTCCAAGTTGGAGGTCAGCCACAGACCCCATCTCAAAATAAAAACAAAAACAAAAACCAAACAGCTTTCAGTTACAATAATAACTAGGAATGCAATTTGAAAATGTTTAACAGGTGTTGGAGCAGTCTGAGTATTACAATGAATAATGCTGGCGTTTTCACCCCGGCTTTAATCCCAGGGTTTGGGAGGCAGAAGTAGGAGATCTCTGTGAGTTCGATGTCAGCTTGGTCTATGTAGTGAGTTCCAGGAGAGTCAAGGCTACACAGTGAGACCCTGTTTCAAAGAAAAAAAAAAAAAAAAACCAACCAAAGAAAAAAACAATAATGAGGGCTGGAGAGATAGCTCAGTGGTTAAGAGCACTGGCTGCTTTTCCAGAGGACGCCGGTTCAATTCCCAGCACCCACACAGCAGCTCATAACTGTCTGCAACTCCAAGATCTGAGACCCTCACACAGACATTCATGCAAGCAAACACCAATGCAAACAAAATAAAAACGAATAAATTATTTTTAAAAAGATAATGTAAGTGGGCCTGGTGATGCATGCCTGTGATCCTAGCGCTGAGGAAGCAGAGGAATGTGAGGTCAGATGGGGGTTAACAGAGAGTACAAGGCCAGTCTGGGCTACATAATGAGACTCTTGTCTCAAAAAAACAAAAGCTCACAGTGTATGGATGTCAACCCAAAGAGGACTGACTATCAGCAGCTAGGAGTATGCAGTACCACAGTGGTATCCGGAAAGAGTTCTTACTAATAAATGCAGAAATGGTAGGCATCAGAATATTTATTTACCTGCTGATTGAGACAAGGTCTCACTATGCTTCTGAGGCTTGTCTGAAACTCACTATGTAGCCCAGCTTGGCCTCTGACTTGCTGTAATGTACCAGGATTTTTCTTTTGTACCAGCCCAGCCACCAACCAGCTCCCAGATCATGGCACGGAGACTTCTTATTAGTTACGAATGCTTGGCCTTATCTTAGCTCTTATTTTAATCTGTTTCTCTTTATGTTTTGCCTTAGGGCTTTTTACCTTTCTTTCTTTCTGTATGTCTTACGTTCCAGCTTCTCATGTCTGGCTGGCGGCTGGCGGCTCCTGGCCCCAGTGTGTCCCTCTCTTTCTCTCTTGTTCTCTCTTCCTTCTCTCTCCAGCCTAGATTTCTCCTCCTACTTATTCTCTCTGCCCACGAACCCCACCTATCCTTCTCCTGTCTAGCCATTGGTCGTTCAGCTTTTTATTAGACCAGTCAGATACCTTAGGCAGGCAAGGTGAAAGAGCAACACATCCTTACACAGTTAAACAAATGAAGCATAAATAAATGCAATACATCTTTACATAGTTAAACAATTATTCTGCAACACAAATGCAACTCATCTTTGCATTGCTAACAAAGGCAGCAGAAACAATTGTAACACACTTTCACATAGTTAAAGTAATATTCCACAGCATAAACAAATGTAACACATCTTTACATAGTTAAATATTATTCCACAACACAGTAATCCCATTGGATTGAGACTCATCATTTTATATGCGTTGTTTATAGTAAATGATTCACACAAAGATCATCAGTGAATGACAGACGACAGCAAGTGAAGGAGGCCGAGGGGCTTGGTATGTAGCTCCATCAGTTGGGTGCTTGCCAGCATGCATGGAGGCTTGGGTTTGATTCCAAAAACAGATGTGGTAGAGCATGCCTGTACTCCCAGATCTTGAGCAAGAAGATCAGAAGTTCAATATAAACTCACTACATAATGAGTTGGAGGCTAGCCTGGGGTATATGAGACCCTATCTAAAAAAAGAACGTTTTGCCTGCATGAAGAGGGGGCTTAAGGGATGCTCATAAGTTAAGAGCACTGGCTCCTTCCTCTGGCAGACAATCCAGGTCCAATTCCCAGCCCCCACACAGAGGCTCACAGTTGTCTGCAGATCCAGTTCCAGGATATCTGATGTCCTCGTCTGGCCTCCTCTGGCACCAGGCCTGAACATGGTGCAGAGACATACATGCAGGCAAAACGCCCCTACACACAAAATAAAACTAGATACATCTTTAAAATAAAATGTCGCCGGGCCGTGGTGACGCACGCCTTTAATCCCAGCACTCCAGAGGCAGAGCCAGGCGGATCTCTGTGAGTTCCAGGCCAGCCTGGTCTACAGAGTGAGATCCAGAACAGGCACCAAAACTACACAGAGAAACCCTGTCTCGAAAAACAAACAAACAAACAAACAAAAGAGTGCTTACTTTTACAGAAGACCAAGGTTCAATTCCCAGCACCCATATGGTAGTTCACAACTGCCTGTAACTCCCATTTCAGAGAATCTGATGCCCTCCTTTGGCCTCCCTAGACACCAAGCACATACAAGGTACATATACGTACATGCAGGCAATACAGTCACACATAAGTAAGATGAATAAGTCTAATAAAGTAAAATAAGCTCCCCCATAAAAACATTAAGAAAATAGGAGCTGGAGAGATGGCTAAGCAATTAAAAGCACTTGCTCCTCTTGCAGAGTTCCTGGGTTCGTTTCTAGCATCCACATGGTGGTTCATAACTGTCTATAACTCATACATGAGCCTCAGATATGAAAGGAAAAATGAGAAAGAAAAAAAAGTCAAGCTCTTTGCAGACATGTGTTTACTATTCTCGCCTCTCCAAGGTTGTGAATCCCTTGTTATGCCTTGATTTACAGGTAGCTTTAAGGTAGGTCGTCTTTTTCATTAAAGATGTTCTCCCCCGGCAGTTTCACTTAGATTTTGTTGAGGCAAGGTCTTGTTTACTCTAGGTTAGCTTTGAACTCCCTATGTAGCCAAGGATGAGTTTGAACTTCTGATCCTTCTCCCTCAGCTTCAACCGTGGCTGTACCTAGTTTTAGTCTTCGACACTAGCTAATATTTACAACTAATAAGTCATTTTACTGGTTATCTGACTTCCTGCCCGGAATGGAAGCCCTTTGAGAAGAGAGATTTTTTTGTTTTCCTACCTTTCAAGTAATCCTATTATGTGTCAATGTAAAAGTACTCTCAGCAGGGTGGTGGTAGCGCATGCCTTTAATCCCAGCACTCGGGAGGCAGAGCCAGGTGGATGTCTGTGAGTTCAAGGCCAGCCTGGGCTACAGAGCAAGCTCCAGGACAGGCACCAAAACT
>CABHPP010111012.1:34685-53491 GCA_902168425.1 Peromyscus attwateri | reverse complement strand
TCTCTCTCTCTCTCTCTCTCTCTCTCTCTCTCTCTCTCTCTCTCTCTCCTAGAACCACAGTCCCCAGTGGGAGGCAATACACTCACCCCAAGTGTGAAGCAAGCAGGCACGGGTTGAGTAGCGGTGTCAGGGTCAGGTGCTGGAGATTAGCTCCATGGGCAAAAGGGTGGGCCACAGGAGGGAAAAGGAGGGATGGCCAGGCTTTGCAAAGGGCAAAAAGCAAATGGGCAGAAAAAAAGCATCAGGAATATGTACCAAGAAAAAAAATAAGGCAAAGGGGATGGGAAATTAATAATCCAACAAGCAGGATGTCTCTGTGTTATTAATCACACTGCCTCAGAGAGCTGCAGAGGAGCCCAGAGCTGCACATGGAAGAGGAGGGGTTTGCATGCCATTGGTTGCCTCTGCTCACTCCTATACATCTCAGCCAATCCTCCCTGTGCCTTAAGGTACAGATAGATCTGCTCTGCAGTTACAAACCACTAGAAGATGAGAAATCATGCTCTGTAGGGTGAGGCTGTGCTCTGTCCAGTTAATGTACTATAAACTTTATTTGAGCTGACTTTTCACTGGATCCCCCAGCGACAGGGTCAGGGGTGCAAGCAATTCCACCCCAAATCATGCCATAATCGAATTGCTGCCTATTTCCCGAACCTGTAATGAAAAAGGCAACCGAAATAATGCCAGTAATGTTGGCGGTCTCCCTTGCCTGTCCGACGCTATTACCTGCAAATGCCTGCCGCCATTTCCTGGGTACTCTAACAATGAATATATTTCACAGCTCACTGGCTCTCCTGCGTGGGTGGCGTGGTATAGACACCTACATGATAGGAAAAGAAATCTAAGACAATAAGGCTATGTCTGAAGGCTGTGCCTGGCAGCCCACTAGGGAGGAGAGAGGCCGTTTTATCCAAGTGGCACGTGTGCGCTCACACACACACACACACACACACACACACACACACACACACACGAGAGAGAGAGAGAGAGAGAGAGAGAGAGAGAGAGAGAGAGAGAGGCCAGTCCAGAGGCACAGCTGAAGCTAACAACAACTTGATTTCTCTTTGTCTCTTTAAATCCCAGCATCATCACCTGCGGCATAATAACTTGGAGTTAGACTCCTTCATCAAACTCAGATGGTTTTGATGCTATGCTCCGGTCTCTGAACAAAGCATGACAGGTACAGCTTTAGGAACTGGGGGATAGGATAAAATAGTATGTGTGCATACCTTACCTGAAAATGTCCTTGAAGTCCTCAATTCCCCTTCAAAACAGTTTTTGTTTTGTTTTTTAAATCAAAATCCTCTATTTACATGTCCTTAAAAGTATAACTTAACATCCTCATGGTATTTCAGTCCTCACTAAACTGCTGATGACAGCAGGATACAGTGGTTCAGAAACCTGGGGCTACAAAAGCTGCAATGCCCAGGTGTTATTTGCACAACTGCTTATTGGGAAAGACTCTCCCTGTGGGAGCTGCGACTGGACTCTGGGTGTGCCTGAAGTGTCAGAAACCTTAGGACACTCACAGGCTTGCAGACCTTGCTTATGTCTCCAGCTTGTAAGTTCAGGTCAGTCTGAGCAGTTATTTCAAAACAGTCCAATATCAGATCCCTGCTTTAGAAACCTTGGCTGTGCCAGAAAATGTCACAACCCATGATGAGCATGTCCACAAGTTCTGACTTAACACTGGGGAGATGTGCGCCTGTGACGCACGAGTACTGATAGTCAGCTCTGCTCGAACAATGACTGGGCTAGCAGAAAACACAGGCTACGAATGCCTGTGACGTAAGAGTCTTAGACAAGAGGTACTTCAAAATGAGAAACACTGAGCATCCAAAAAGTATCTTCTAAATCTTGATAAGAATACTCACATCTGTTTCTTTTTTGATTTCATCTTTCATCTCCCTTTTTAACATAGAAACCCCCGTCTTGCAGTTACACACCAGTTTCTAACTCAACAACATCACCTTCTTTGTCTTCGCCATTCTCTTACGTAGAAAACCAGTCTGGGATATCACACAGTAGCAAGTCTGGGCTGCAGCCAAGTGAGGCAGGCCTAGCAGGATTGGTCAGGGATAGCTCACTGTTTCCCAGACCCTGCCATATACAGCATGGAGCGAAGGAAGATTCATGTTCTTTAAAAAGATACATAGAAGGCATGCTGACACTCGCAGACAAAGAATAATTCTTTAAAATACTCAGCACTATGGGCGAGAGAGACCAGATCTTATAAGAAAAAAATCAATATAAGAAAAAAACGCTCTGGATGTAATTGAAGTCACACATTTGTACACGACTTCTGCTATACGCCCAATTACTGCTATTTATCAAAGAGTAGACAACATTGAAACCAGCAGCATGAAAAACAAATTTTACTAAGTCAGAGGGAAAAAAATCATCAGAAAGGAAGGGGGGTATAAATAATAAATAACTCAATATTCTTGAGAAAATCTCTTGCAGAAAGGCCTGGTTGATTCAAACATCAGACGTGCGTCTGACAAGAGACGTATCGATTCGGACGATTCTATCATCATTATTCCAGCCAGAGTCCTGCACGGAAGCTGTTCTTTTTGCTCCTGTTTTCACTGCTGTGACCACCAACCTCTTCCACATACCTCCATCTCTTTGAACCGGTATTCCTTACAGCTTATATCCTGAGCCTAAGCAGAAGAAGGTGACAAATATATCCAGGATCTGCTTGGAGGAGGCAAGGGCTCCGGCTCCGCTGCCCTAAAATCTAACAGGATGAGGGGCTAGTGACAATCTGATGGGATCTCAGCACTCTGTGGAAGGAAGGAGTGGTGGGCCCCATCTGTGTAATTACCAAGACAGAGTATTTAGATTTCAGGGAGAGCACACATCCCAACAGATCAGTCTCATAACTAACAAAGAGTGGTCCAATGCCGAACAAGAAGACTGACAGCAAATGTACTCATGTTACATTCGAGGCTGTGAAAAGACAGCCTCTGACTGTAACGATCTCAAACTCTGCTGCCCAAATGGTCCCCAAACTGTACTGGCTCTTCCAATAAAAATAACAGAAAGGAAGAGAATGAAATGGGAGGGAAGTAAGGAAGAAATAGAAAGATCCTTTTAGGTCAACGTAGATCAGTAAAATACAGTGGTATAATTAGCGGAGGAAAAAATACCTCCATTAGCATTTTGCATAAAGCAGAGCTATTTCTCCAATGTTCAATGTGTTAATTACTACCAGATAGGAGGTGCCACTGAAAATTAACAGCTTTACAAAGGCACAGGAGGTAAACAGATAAGGCAGAAGCCACTGGAAGGTCGGGAGAGCAAGTCAATTTTGAAGAAAGATAAAAGAATCTTCACTTCCTTCCGTACTGGTGGAGGAGAAGGGGACAGGGCAGCTGGCCCTGTTAGACATGGTTAATTAGGCAAGGATTCCAAGCTTGCACGGGGTGCAGCATTCGCCACAGTAATCCAGCGTATTATTCAAATGTGCAGGAAAACAAAAGGCAGGGAGCGCCTGACAAGAAACATCAGAGTTGGCCCCATTCAGGGCAGCCATGTGCACCAAGTTCTTCAGGGAGTGAGCCGGGCGTACCTTACAACACTAAGGAGCAGGAGGTCCCCTTAAATTCAGATGGCTGAACAGGGACAGGAGCAAGATTCCTGTTACAAAATACCCCAATTCTGCGTTTGCAGCTAAGCTAGAGAGTTCTTGAAGAAAAGACTGGAGAAGCATCAGGTTGTGGGGACAAGTCATATTCCAAAGTTAAAAAACAGTGCCTAGGGATTGTGGAGATTGTTTGGTGGGTAAAGTACTTTCCAGACAGGATGAGAACTTGAGTTTGATTCCCCCAGAACCTACGTAAAAATCTATGTGCTGTAATCTCAGCACTGGGGATGTAGAGACATGGAGAGCCCTGGGGCTTACAGGCCAGCTGGTCCAGCTCAATTAGAGTGATCCAGTAAGTGAGAGACCCTGTCCCAAATAAAAAGGATAGTGAGCAACTGAGGAAGACAAATGAAGTTCACCTATGGCCTACACACACACACACACACACACACACACACACACACACACACACACACGTCTACACATGTACATGGCAAAACAAGCAAGCGAAAAAAAGGTAATGCTTAGATGGTAAAGGGGTTCTGGAGGATTCTGTGTCTGACTTTACAGGGAGAGAAGAGGAGAATGGGGAGGAGAAATACAGAGGCAGAGGTGGGGGAGAGAGAGAGAGAGAGAGAATGACAATGACATTATTTCATGTAGCTCTACAGAGTGAGGAACACAAGAACCATCTTTTCTTATGCTTTGGAAAAGGAAGAAGGTAAATATTTTCCACATTCAACACTCAATCTGATTAAGTAAGGCTCTAGGATGAAGGGCATGTCAGGCCACTGTTACCCTCACCTTTTGAGCCCAACAAGTGTGGAGCAGGAACAGGCAGTGACTTCAGTAGCTTCAGACAGAGTGAAATGGTGAAAGGCGTGAGCTGGACAGGCACCCAACACCTCATCTCCTTGTTGAATTCTGGTGATACCCCCAAAGAGAAGTACACAAAGGGGTACTACAGCCGGAGAGACATGGAGAAAAGCCAAAGTTGTAAATCACAGATTTCAGAAGATGCCTCACATTGTGCAATTTGCACATGAAGCCCCAACCTACAGCAGAGAACCAATAACCCTGCTTGACACACAGGACCTGCTTTCCTCTGGGAAATACCTTCTTCCATGGTAACTTTCCAAACTGCACTGGGGTAGACCCACTGGACTAGAAAGTCAGTTGTGTCTCTATTTCCACAGACCCTATGTACATGTATTTAATTAATTTCTAGTTGAAAAAATATGCTTTTTAAAGTAACTTGTTTGAGCTAGGTCTGATGGGGGCAAGTTTATAATCCTAGCTACTCAATAGGCTGAGGCAGGAGGATCATAAATTCAAGGCCAGCCTGGGCAACTTAAGTGAGATTTTTGTCCCTGAAACAAACAAACAATGAACCATAGGAAGAAAACAAAAATTGTGTTTGTACTCAACATGTATAGACCTGTTTTTTGTTATTCCCTGAACTGCCCAGTACAAGAATCACTTATATTGTATTAGGGAACAACTAGAGACAGATGGGTGTAGGTTCTATGGAGAGGACTTTATATGCTGCCCTGGAGTGTGTCTAGATTTCATTATGGGGTGGTCCTATAGCCAATCCCTCCAGATATTGTGTGATGACTGTATTGGTAATTCATCAAAGCCTGTCTTTTCTACCTCAGGTTCTGTGTGGTTAAGGGACCCAGTAAGACTGTGGGAGAGAGGCGAAGATAAGGAGAAGGTCATGGGAAGCACCCTCACCTCCAGTATCCAAATATGAGTTGGTAATCTCACGAGGAATTCTCATCAGAGGACACAAGGATCAACTTAGGATATGAATGGTAGTGTATGAGGTGTGTGTGTGTGTGTGTGTGTGTGTGTGTGTGTGTGTGTGTGTGTAGGGTGATGAAGCAACTAACTAAAGGACATGGTGAAGCCCAAAAGAAACTAAACTCTTTCCCTGGACCAACCTATAGGAAGAGAGGGAGAGAGGAAGAGAGGAAGAAAGAAGGGAGGGAAAGGAAGAGAGAGGGGTAAGAGAAGAGAGGGAGACAGGAGGAGGTAGAGGTGGGAAGAGAGAGAAAGGAAGACAGAGACAGAGAACAAATAGCAACTTTTCCACGTACTATGCTGGAAGCAACAACCTGTAGAGATGGAGGAGAGATGGGTAGTGGTCTTGAGAGGGAGACAGGTAAGGGGCATCCTGAGAGTAGAATTATTCAGCATGTGGACTGTGGCAGCTATCACAAGAAAGAGAATACACTGTAAAGTAGTCAGTGTAACCATTAATGCGTACGTCCAAAGCTGGAGTCACAGGATGGTGGACTACACTAAGGATGCCTGCCTTACTGTGATGCTGCAGGATAGTAACACAAGGAGTTACCCTGTAGAACAACTGGGTCATGGTACCTTGAGACCATCTCTTTTTATTTCTTACAACTGGAATAAATCTTCAGTAAGCTCAAACACCAGAAAGTCCTAAGAGAAGATTTCTACATGTAAGACCTGGAGTGAATCTTTTAAGTCCCAATATGGATAATCATAGTTCCTCTTTGGAAGCATCATTGTAGGGATAACATGGGAGAGTAAGTACTGTGCCCTTGGACTACCTGCTGGCACTTCACAGGGGCTCCATACCTGCTAGTTGTTTTTGTCAACAGCATCATTTCTCCTTTTACACAAAAAGGGTCCAAACAGGGCTCCGCAGATGGCTCACTGCATAAAGTACTTGCCACTTAAGCCTGAGAATGTGAGTTTGACTCTCCAGAACCCATGTAAAAGCCGCATTGTCACCCATTGCCTCCCGCTACACCCCAGAATGGATCCAAGTCCCTGTCCACTGTTCTTCTTTCCTAACAATTAGCAGGGGGTGGAGGTGACACCGGGGCACTCCATCCCATCAGTTAAGCACTACGGGAAGGGACAACAGGGAATAAAAGTCTCTATTCTGATCAAATTAACTGGACATGGATCAATAGGGAGCCTCAGCATGTCTGTAAGCTAAGTCTGCGGATTCCGGGCACAGAGTTGGCTGTGAAAGAAAGAAAGGGAGAGTGAGGGGAAAATATCTGCTTCCTCGGCACAGAGGTTTCCTTTTATTGAATCTGTCACTTCCCATTTCGGTTAACAAACTGCTGCACAGAGCTCATAGCCGGGCAATATTATAGCCCCACGGAATACAAAGCGTGAGCAATTGTTTCAGATTGGGGGTTTAATAGGCAGAAAGGGCAAGGAGAGAAGGAGGAGGGCTGGGAATTCTGCTCCTTTGAGGGGAGACCATGGAAAGAAGACAGGAAGCAGGTGAGTTTCACTTCCTTTCTTTCTGTCTGAAATCACTGACAGCCCAAGACTCAGAACAAGCATTCACCATGTAGAAAGTTTTTTTTTCTAGCAATGGGCAAGAAGGGTAATTCTATCCTCCATTGCAGAGGAGTGGATTCTTCTGGTGGGGTAGGGGGTTGTTTTGTTTTGTTTTTGAGACAGGATTTTACTGTGGAGCCCTGACTGGCTTTGAACTCACTATGTAGAACAGCCCTGCCCCTTGAACTCATAGAGATCTAATGGTCTCTGCCTCCTCAATGCTGAGATTAAAGGCATGTGCCACCACACACTACCTGGAGAGATGATTTTAGTGGGTTATTTTAGTGCACTAAATTCTTCTATTTTCCCACCATGGGAATGTAGCAGTCATTGCTGGATACATGAGAAATTCTGGCCCTTTCTTATGTCTTAAAACTGAACTCACTTCCTTTGATTGAGCATGGTATCTATGAAGAGAAGAGACTTTATTCTTAACAATGTTAGCTCTCATAAACACTCCAATATGTTAGCTCAAATCACACAACTAGAAAACAGCAGAGCTGGATTCATACTCAGTGTGGACACCATGGCCTGTGCTGATTCTATAGCATATTTCTGTCTGCCCATTCTATAAATTTTCTACCTCTTGTTTCTGAGAGCTGCATCACTCAGATGATAATGCACTTCAAGTGCACTGCTCACAGTGACTCTCATCATATGTATTCTCAACCAGACTCCAATTGTCAAACAACCAGACATCTATTAATCTTGGACCATTGATAGTCAATGGTACCCAACACTGACAGAATATTAGAGTCATCTAAAAACTTAAACTCCCAGATACCCAGTCCCCACTCTCAGTGGAGTTGAAGGTATAACTCAATCTGTAAGCAATGTGCACAACAATAGTACAAACTAGGAAACTGGTAACAAAAGAACTAGGTGTTCAAGAAGATCATGACAACAGGATGAGTGCCTACTGAAGACTTCAAACACAAAGAAAGTCCAAGTCTTCACACACCAGAGTTTGTAGGATACGGTAGGAAAAGGCAACACTGTCTGTTTACTATTTAATCTCTTCAGGTCTTTATTTATATTATGAGGATAGTACATGGTTATGAGGATTAGAAATAATATTTGACAGCTAGAGAATTATGCTTGGGATAATGTAGACCCTCAACACAATCTACTGTACTGGCTGATAAATCAAGGTTTTCCGTTGAGAAAACATTATAAACAACAGCATAGATTTGTTTTAAGTTGAAATTGAAGATTTGTTTACATTGTTCTACCTTTTCCTCTAATGTCTTCTTTCTAAGACTCCTGAAAAACTATGTTCATCTTCTTGTCTCATTATTGCTTCTTCAATGAATCCCCTGTAATGACCCAAACATTCACCATACATCTATTTATGTGTGCTATGTTCTGCATGTCACTATCTCCATGGGGATGGGGACTTTGTCCACCATATCCTGAAGCACCACCTGGCTCATAAATACCTATGACAAACACTTATTAAATAAACAAGTAATGATGGACTGTCTATTACTTGATTTGGATTAATCTAGACTCCTTACCAAGTATGCATACTCATGTCCTACCCCTAGACTTGATGAGTGAGAATCCATGGAGGCAGCATCTGGGACTTGGAGTTCCTCAGACTCCACAGTGAAACACTTTTCTGGAGGTGCTAATTGGGATTACTATTACTGTGCTGACAATCCAGGCTCTGTGTACATTGGCAAAGGAAGATCCAGTTACTCTGCACAGAAACTGAAGAGGTGAGTCTGAGCCTCTTCACCATGAGGCCATGGACTCTAGGAGATGTGCCTAAAGGCAATTTAGCCACTCAGTAATAGACCTGTCTAGCCCTACACAGGAACAGAGCAAATAAATTGGCATCACTTGGACTCCTTTAAGAAATACACATTTTGGAGACCTCATGCGAGACCCACTGAATCAGGAGCTATGAGCATGGGGTCAGCCATTTGGGTTTTAACAGGGAGAGAAAGTGTGGAACCCATTGATAATAAGGATGGATGGGAAGAGGGCAGGCTACAGCAATGGTGGGATTTCTTGGGGACAGAAATGTTTCAAGAGGTGATTCACAGCAAGGCAAAAATGAACAGCTGCAGGCATGGACAGAACAGGGTTGGTCCAGTAGTATATTTTGGGAAACATTAGTGTTAGGAAAGTACCAGGGCTCAGGAGAGACCAGGGCATGTACTTTGTTCTATAACTATTTGTCTAATAGAAAATCAGTTTGAGGAAAGTGGGGTTAAGGCAAGCCCCACAAGAATGTTGCTGTTTACTGTGAAACAATGCAAAGCTGTGAGGAGTCTCTGACAGACCATGAATGAAAACCATTAATTAGTAGGTCATCTAGAATCTAGTGACTTGCTTATGCATGCTTACAATTTTCTCCTTTATAGAAGGTTATTGTATTTATTTATTTGGGGGACATGTGTGTTGTGATACATATGTAGAGGTCAGAGGACAACTTGTGGGAATTCGTTCTTTTCTTCTGCTACTACCTGGCACCTGAGGATTGAACTCATGTAGTCAGGCCTACCCACTGAGCCTCCTTGCCATCCCAATGTTTCCCTTTGTAAGCTAATTTTAGAATGTATAAGTGTGGGTATGATCTGTATACATGGCCAAAGGAATGTGTCTATGACCTTGGGACTTAGCAGCAGGTGAGCAGTTGAGAAAAGGATACTAACTCTCCTGTGGAGGACATAGAATGTAGTCTTCATCTCTGACTTTAGTCTAAGCTTTACTTCTTAGGAAGCTTGGGGATTCTGTAAGTCACTTGTACAACTCAGGGTCCACATTATAATTATGGAGTTAATAACAGATGAAGATACATTTGGTTCAATGAACAGAGAAATGCTTGTTGAATGTTTAGGGCTGGGCCACAGCTATCACCCAGTGAAGATTAGCTATCATTTGCACAGTTATTGACAGAAGTCATATGAAGGTGATCATAATATATGTTAACAATTGTCAAATGCCAACACTTTCATATGGCATAATCTACTATTACCACCCCACCCCCACCCCACCACCATCATCATGGAAGTTAGCACCAGCAATGTAGCTGTAAGTATGACTTGAAGCTACTCATGTGTCCAGCCCTTCCCTTGATCTCTTTGTGAGAGATCTACCAGCTCAGACAACAGGCAGCACTCCCCTCATTTATAAGCCATCTTGAGCAGCCCCTCATCCCATTTAAGACATTGCCGTAACTTCATTTTCTCCACACTTCATTTTCTCTATTGCCCAGCCTGTGCCATATCAAAGCAAAGGCACTCAAAGAGAAATTTCATAGCTCCTGACCTTCAGTGAGGAATGCCCAGGAGCAAAGGATGAATGAAACATGACGAAGGCTCATGAATTTTTCTAGAAAACCTAACTTTCAATGAAAATGGGGAGGGGTAGAAGGGTCAAGGGAACAGCCAGAGATAGAAGCCCCAACTGGCAGCAATTGGATTACATCCCATGGCCCGTGACTCTTTATTAAGACCATCCAAACGAATGTAATATATATTACGCACACATACATATTCAACACACACATCTCCTGCTTAGGAGAGTGGAAGATAATGGAGACAGGGAACAGTTGGCAATAACTTTTCAACGCAATTGTGTTCACAGAGCCCTGTGTTGTTTTCTGCATTCCGTAACAATGGGGAAAGGGGAAAGAAATGTCATTCTCTAACCACTAGAAATAAATACTTGTGTTATATTCTGTTCGCTCCGCAATGAATAAAACAGGCATGCGGGTTTATAATATCAATTCGCAGGGCTCTTTCTGCTCCACTGAGCTGTTACTGAACGGTTCAGAACAAAGCTACAGGCAGATCGGACGCAGGCTCTCTAACAGGGTTGACATTAGGCTCAGCCTGATAAGAACGCATCAGAGGCGCTCTCATTCTTCAGACCCTCTGATCACAGCAGCCAGACACTGAGAGGTCCTGCAGCCCCCCAGAACCTGCTCACAGGCCTGCTTTGCTGATCGACTTCGAGCGACAACAACAGCAGCTCAGCCTTATCAGGCGAGGCTGAGAAGTTCGGAGCAATCTGGTGCTGGCAGCACATTTAAACATAGAGTGAAGTGAAGTAAAGCTTAAGGAGATGCAGAGGTGGGGTGAGCTCAGGGCACCAAAGGAAAAGAAGAAGCGTTCCCCCAGGCGAACACACAACGAGGACCCTGCAAGGAAGGGGCGATCATCCTAGATGTGCCCAGTGCTGTTTTATGGTCTGGAGTCCCGGGCTGAATAAAAAGGAGAAAATGAGCTGAAGACAAGAATTCACCTCTCTGCTTCCTGAGGATAAATGCCATGTGAACGACTGCCTCACGCTCCTGTTGCCATGGTTTCCCCAACACCATGGACTACAACCCCTCAAACTGTGTGCCAAAATAAACCTTCCCTTCCTTGGGTTCCTTTTGCCAAATATTCTGTCACAGCAGTGAGAAGTAACTCATGTAGCCACAGAGTGGCTAAGACCAGAAACGTCGTTGTCCCTGCCAGAGTACATAGGGCAGCTGTCGACACCACATATGTGATCCAACTCAAGTACAACGGCCAATGACAGACAGACTGCTCTAGCAGGCTACAACTCTGACTGCCCATCCAGATGCAGCCTGGTTCCTTTAAAAGATCAATAGGTCAGCTATGAAGTACAGCTATCTCCATGGCCACTGCAGAAGATGGGCAGCAGGAGGTGAGGGAGGTGAGAACCATGACTTTTCTGCAGCAGATTGGGCTCACCCATGAGCTCCTATGTAGAGGTGCAGTGTTTACTCCTGTTCATCTAGACACAATGGCAGTTTCAAATGGTTTACTATGTTCCCAGGAGAAAAATCTGAACTTTTTAAATTTCGAAATGAATAGTTACAATATTAAAATCTCTGCTTTTACTGGCATCTATAAATCACCACAGCTGAGCATAATTTATCTTGGTAAATATATTTTGGGAAAAAAATCCTAAACAACTTATGCCTGCATCTGTTGATTCACGTATTATTTGTGAAAAGGTTCTTAAAGGAATAGCTCACAACTGACACTGTAACAAAGCGGGGGGGGGGGGGGGTGGGGGGGGGGTTCTGACATTGGAGCAGTCCACAAGTTCAAAGTTTGTGTTAGCCTGAGAGAGCACTAGCACACAGCTGTCTGAAACAAGGGCTCCTAACTCTGTTTTCTGTGAAGAGGTAGAGAGTAGGTGCCCCAGGCACCACAGGTATAAACTATTTTGCCACTCCTTAATCCTGCCAGGATAGCATAAAATTATCTATATGGAAACATACACAACGGTGTTCCCATAAGAGTCTGTTCAGGAACAAAGTCTGTACCCCAGATGTGGCTTGAGGGCTAAGCCTGTCCAGCTCTGCTCAAGGAGAAAGACACCGTCAGTGCACTAGACTTCATTGAGGAGACAGAATCTGCCAGGGTGTGCCAGGTGCTTCAAAATCAGTGAAGTTGCCAGGTTGTCATTGAACCTGTGAATAAGCACTGTGCTGCCATGAGGCTCAGCAGTGAAGAGAATGGATGGCTGTGCTATCATACTCTGGTTGCTCATATGCACACACTTTCCTCTGGTTTTGGTTGGACTCTGTATTTGCATTACATTGAAAAGCAAATGAGTGCAGCATGGTATGAGTCCTTCCCAAACACAATTCTAGGTACCAAAGGGATATGATTTACAATGACTGCACCTGCCTGCCGTAGTGAACAATAGCATTCTTCCTTTCTGGATGGTGTTTTCTCCATCAGATACACACACACACACACACACACACACACACACACACACACACACAGACCTCATCCAGGCCCAGTGAAAATAAAGCCCATCCTTTCCTAAGCAGTAGATCTATTAGTAGTCTTTATAAAGTAGGTGTGGCAGAAAATGACTCTGTGAGAATATGACCTCTTAGACTTGACTCAGTTCAGGCTCTTAAGGAGGAGGGGCTACATTGGACTCTCTGTGTGGGCTGGGGACAATAGAAACATAAGGGTCCTTAAGAGGTTGCAGAGACAGAGTCAGAGAGGGAGTTGAAAATATAACACCAGCGACTTTGAAAATGGGGATGGATCCACTAGCTCAGGGACTTCTAGGAGTTTGAGAAGGCAAGAGACAGACTCTTCAAGCTTCCAGAAGGATCCAACATTGTGGACAACTTGACCCCAGTGAGACTCATTTCGTGAGTTTGGTGACTAACACTAAGATAGTGAATTAGGCTGTTTTTAAGACAGGATATTTATGGCATTTTGCAATAGGAACATGAAGAGATGTGTGGCAGGGTACAGGTGCCAAAGATCAACCTTGATTGTCCTTCCTAGGCTGCCATTAACCTTGGATTTTGTTTGTTTGTTTTGTTTTTCAAGGTAGTGTTTCTCTGTGTAGCCTTGACTGTCCTGGAACTCTCTCTGTAGACCAGGCTGGCCTTGAACTCATAGAGATCTCCCTGCCTCTGCCTTCCTTATGCTGGGATTAAAGGCATGCACTACCACCACCAGGTCCATCTTGGATTTTATTTAACATTTAGGATTGATTTTCTGTGTCAGAGTGCTCATGCCACAGCACAGCACGTGCATGGACTAGAAACCGTATTAGTAATGCATTTGTCACCTATGGAGCTGCAATGTGTGTAGTCTTGTCACCCTTTTGAACATCTCAGAATGTGTTGTGACCTAGAGGAGCTCTCTAGAATGATCACAATTTACATGGTTTGTTTTGAAGAATGCAACCATTTGTCAGTAAAATTTCTGTCTCTAGGATGAGGTTTCTCATCTTTCAACATTGTTAACATCTTGGAATAGATCATTCTTGGGGGTTGGGATCTGCCTCTTGACACTACGTAGTGTTTGGGCTGCATTGTTGGCTCTGGGTAGGAAGTGTCAAGGACAGCGCTTTCAAATCCATAGTAGTGACCACCCATTTTACCTCTGGAGATAGACTAATAAGTCTTGGGGATACAGAAATACATCTGGCTGAGGGTCACAGATCGAGGGCTGCCATTTCATTGATACAGACCCAGAGTCTGGAAAAGGACAGAACAAATAAGCAGCCTTTATAAAACAGGGAAAATCCCCAGCTACAAGGGTGTTCCCTTCCAGGCTGCCCAGCACTTCCAGGAAAAGCCAAAGACTGACCATAGGTGCAGCAGGATTTGGGTTGCAGATCTAGATGCACAGATTGGATGTGAGAACATATGGGAAGACCCAAGTGCGCATCAAAATGTTGCTGTGAACTGGGGGGTGGGGGTAGGCACTTGGAAGGATATTTAACTGCTCACGAGTGAGGGCTGTTCTCATCAGCACAACTCATTTCACTGCTGCCTTCCAAGCAGCCCATGAGTTCCAGAGCAGCTGCAAACAGGCCTTGCCTGGAGCGTGGGTCTGCTCAATGTTCTCTGGCAGCACCTGGTGGAATGGAGAAAAAACTGCAGAGCTTTGGCTTCAGCATCTGTGTCTCCTATTCCCGTCTCAGCTGAGGATTTCCAATGGCACAGGTTTGCAGCGGGGGAGTTGGGTATCAGAGGCCTTGCCACTGGGCTGGCATCAACACTGGGCTGGGCTTATTTCTTCTTTTTCCAATTTTACTTTACCAAACAGAAAGCCAAAGCTGCGGCAGTATCATGCATTTTCTTAGCACGAGGAACGGTATTCCTACTGCAGCCTTGCTAGAGATCTTTTTCTAGGCTGTGCCCAGAAAGCTCTCAAGAGTTAGCCAGAAACTTAGCATGTATTCCCCAGCTTTAAAAACACACCTTGAAGCTATTACTATATGCAAAATAATACCCTTTGTGGTTTGGCTAAGCAGTCATCCTGACATCTGCAGATAGGAACATAGGAACATCTCTCTATGCCGAGGGAATAGGGAATCAAAACTCAAACATCTAGTCACAGGAAATAAAATGCCTTAAAAACACCATTCTGGCTCTCAGCCTTCACATAACCTATCACATTCTTGGTGAGCTGGTGCCCATTAGGGATGGGTAAGAAAGAAAATCCTCACTCATCTAATCTTTTACCCAATAATGACAAAGCAGGAAACAATCAGAGGCTTTCAGAACTGCACTTGGACTTTTGGTAAAATGTTCTCTTAAACCCACATACTTGCTACATATTTTCCAGAAAGGCTGCATTGGATGAAGTCCCAGTGCTAAAAAGATGGAGATAGGCAGACCCCTGGGGCTCCCTGGCCAGCCAGCCTAGTCTACTTGGCAAGTTCCAGGCATCGAGATATCCTGTCTCAAAAAAGAGTTTGATGGTACTTGAGGATTGACACTTGAGGATGTTCTTGGATCTCCATATGCACATGCATGCACACATATGCACATGTGCATATCATACACACACACATGAATAGAATTGAGATAGCATAATCAAACTAAAGATATCAAGTATGTAAAGAGATGTGAATTGTTTCACTATGAATACCGACACCCAAAGTAAGTTGTACTTCTTAAATACATGTAATTCCCATTTCTCAATTATTCTGCAATGAAGCCAGGGGGAAAGCACTCAGTTAATTAAAGAGAAATCAAGCCCAATTCGTGACAGAATTATATCGTCAATGCGTAGTTCCAGGCTCAGTGTTTATTTCAAGATCACTCTTGCAAATGTTCTGCAGGGTTTTGGAAACTGTCTCCAGATCCCTCTGCTTCCCTGATGTCCTTCCTCTAGCATCAAACCAAACACTTTTCCTATAGTTGAGCTATCCCTGTGGTTAATGCTGACATTCAAAGTCCTCCAGAGTCATGGGCCACAATTTATTTGCCACACTGTGTGCCAGTGGTTATCCAATAGGCTCATTCTGAACACTGCTATTAGCAGAGGAGACTCTCACACTCTCATATCTGACTATGTAGTAGGCTTGGGAAGCCAAGGATTGTCTTTCAAGGATAAATGTTTAGAAACTTTGAAGTATGCTGTTCCTAACTATTATCCTCTGAGAGTAGCAAGGACTCTCTGTGCCTCTGCTCCTAGTGAGCTGTTCTCAAGTGCAGTTGTATTTAAAACTTTTATTTAAGATTATTTTTTATAGATGATATTCATTTATATCAAAAGACAATGACTTCATCTCAAATTATTAAAGATGGATAATGGAGCTTAGGAACACAGTATTTCTCACTTCAAAGGGAAATTATTAACCACCATTTTCAGGATACTTAACCACATCCAAGAACAAATCAGTTACTTCTTTACTTACCCTTGTGGATAAGTCCAGAGAGAAAGCTTGGAGAATTTTTAAACAAACTTTGAAGGCATTGTTCATATCAGTTAGAGTTCTGAGAGAAACAGATGGAGTTTTCAATTTGGGCAAAGTCCCCATTCTATGCTTTGGTTAAACTTTTATTTTGGGGGAAGTATCTGACCCTGTGGGATTTGCTGCTTGGTGTCTTTAAGATCAGATGCACAATAAAGACAAAACAAAAAGAACTTCACTAAATGGAAGAAAACCCACCATGCTTGATGTATTAATCACTTAGTTACCTTTCTGCTGGGGACCTAGCCTTGTAGATATAGGACCTGACTTTAAAAGGGAAATTTCTTTAGTCACCTTTGCAGGATAATTAAGTTTCCTTGTGGAATTTATTTTGTATGTATGTGGATGTATGCATGTTCATATGTGTGCAAGTGGCAAGTACACACACACACACACACACACACACACACACACACACACAAGGAAGGCAGCAGGCAACCTCAGCCATCATTTCTCAGGAGCCATCACCTTTAATGTTTGAGACAGGTGTCTCAGTGACCTGGAACTCACTGTGTAGGCTAGAGTGGCTGGCCAGCTGGCCACAGGCATCCCACAAGCCTTGTCCTCTCCAACACTGAAACTGTAAGCACATGCCACCACACCTGGCTTCTTTAGAAGAGCCCTGAGGATCAAGATCAGGTCCCTCCATGAACCAATATGCTTGCTGGGCCATAACATTCTCATATACCTCTGTTGATATCTCACTGTATCCTCAGCTCTGGAGCAATAAATAATAAAAAAAAAATAAAAGTAATTTTTTCTGTACTATATAAATGGTAACAATGAGGTTCAAAAAAGAGTAAAATAGTATAATTCCCAATTGGTGACCTCATAGGGAGAGTGGGAAGCTTAGATAGTCCTCAACTCAAAGTCTGGCTTCCAAACTATCTTCAATGTTTTCTTCTTTTTTAACCCAGCAATCCCATCTGCCTGTAAACACATATGTCTTATTATCTATTTATCAACCTATCCACCTGTCTATAGTCTTGCCAAAAGGCCTGCCATGATTTTAAGCCAAGCTTGAATATTTAGCAGAGAGAAGTCTGGAGCATGCCTGATGACTTACAAAGCTTTTCTGCTTCAGAAGAATGAGCTGGAGCCTGTTACAAAACTGGAAACCCCACCTCTGAGTACACTTCTGCATAGAGTGATTCATTTCACAGAGAGCAATTGGATTCATGCCAATTATTTTGTGATGAAACATAAATACATTAGTTTAAAAGTACTGTCACAATGGCTATATGTATACATATATACAAAAAGGAGGACATGAGATTAGGAGGAGGATAGAGCAAGAAGGATCTGATAGTTGGAGGGGGGACAGAAGGTAGATATGGTTAAAATACACCGTTTGCATGTATGAAATTCTCAAAAAAAATCAATACAAATACATTTTAAAATCGACTGTCAGACAGCTTAACTCTCCTTGATTTTTTATTACTTATTACTTATTTCCCCTATTCATACACTATCTTTAGAACGTTCTGATACTTATTTCAGATAAGACCTCCCAAATCAACCAGGCACACTGCAGGTATTCTAAACTTAAAATCTTTTGGGAGAGTAGAACTTAGGTATTCTCCCTAACACATAGATCAGGAAAATAAGTGTGCAAGGTGATTGTGACCCTACCACAATTGAAGTCCTGTATCAAAATCACATTGGACATCTTAAGTGAGTGACTCCTGATGGTCAATTATATTATGGTAAGCAGTAAAAGGTAGCAGTCGGTTAATTAGGGAAAATCCAGCCCATTTCATGCACAGTTGTATCACAAATGACGTGCAATTGCATACTTCTTGTCTGTTCATGTTTCCAGGGTTGTATGCTCACTGAACAGCGTGGAAGGGAACAAAATGCCACTGTGGGGAGAAACACTTTGGTCTTGCTGCTTTAGCAACTGAGATCACTCAACACATGCTCCCCATACGATGGGAAGACCCTTCAGCATCCCTTCATGGGGTGTGACCAGTGACAGTGTGGACACTGACGACCTATGACAT
The DNA here is from genome assembly GCA_902168425.1 of Peromyscus attwateri. NCBI lineage: Eukaryota > Metazoa > Chordata > Mammalia > Rodentia > Cricetidae > Peromyscus > Peromyscus attwateri. Next base: position 35,344 of record CABHPP010111012.1, on the reverse strand, counting down.
GTTGTTCAGAATGAAAACCATGTTGTTCAGAATGAAAATCAATTTTTAATTGACTGGATTATTATGGGGCTGAGGCAAGTCTGCTGTGCTCCACTGAAGGATTTTCCAGCCCTGGCTCTGTGGGTGCCATCCATGTGGAAAAGCTGTAAGTGCTAAAGAGTGAGAAGACTCCGCTGCAACAAGGTCTGGGAGCAAAACCAGCCCTCCCCTCCTTTCCCACTGCTTGGAGGCAGGGAGATAGCGGCAAAGACCAAAAGTGGAGGGGTATCTCAGAAAGGGAATGAGAGCAATTAACCTAAAACATGAAAAATTGAAAGTGTTAAAAAACAACTTGAGCTCTTCTGTGTGTGTATTTTTTTTCACTTTTGAGGAATTTTCTCTTCAGACATCATGAGAACCTATCTGTGAGCGAATAGGCAGTTACCTGAAGGATGGGTTAAGTGGGAGGAAAGAGGGGGTAGAGTTACATAATGCAGTTATTTTAAATGCAGATCCTGGCCCTCCTCCTGCATCCCCAGAACCAGAAGTCTCTAAAGATGGAGTATAGGGAAAGGTGGGGTATCAACAATCCCAGCAAAATTCTATGCATGAAAAAATGCATGAACTTCAACGTCACTGGTTATCTAGCTAAAGATGCTGGGCAATGAAATAGAAGTGTA
>CABHPP010111012.1:0-27424 GCA_902168425.1 Peromyscus attwateri | reverse complement strand
CTTCCTTCCTTCCTTCCTTCCTTCCTTCCTTCCTTCCTTCCTTCCTTCCTTCCTTCCTCCCTCCCTCCCTCCCTCCCTCCCTCCCTTCCTCTTCCATCAGTCACTCACTTAGGTACTCATTCATCTGTTCAGTCACTGTCAAAAGCCTAATGTGTATAAGGCAAGTAGGTCCTGGGGGTGGTAAAGAGAAATTAAAATGACACAGAGTCTTTCTCTACAGAGAAGATAGTCATGAAATGGACATCAAAGGGTGTAGAGTTGAAATGATGATACAAGCTAAACATCAATGCATCTGAGAGTGTGGAATAATACAGTAGACTTACTTGATCTGTCCAGGAGAGTCAAGGCGCATTTACTTGAAATAGGGAAAAGAAAATGATTCAAAGGCATAGGTCAGCATTAACTTGGAAAAGAAGAAGAGAGGTAAGTTGGGGGATATAAAAACCAAGGGAGAACTTACAGAGGGAGTATGAAAGCACATTTAATCCTATGCAGAGTATTCTAAGTTCCCCATTACTGAGAACATCTTCCCTGCATCTCCCTCTTTAAGAGTGTTCAATCACAAACAAGGGCATATGACGTGAAAGTGCACTTAAATGGAAACCAGCAAGTGGTATTCTCAAAGAGACTGGCCTAGAAAACCAAGGCCAAGGATCAACACTCAGGTGGCATGGAGGTAGGGCCACCAAGTGCAGGGATGGTGCCTGGGCATGTTGCCCAACCTCAGGGCAGACTGACTTTCACAAATTTAGTTCAAAAGGTCAACCAAAGACAAGTGGTATGTTTTTCAGGACAAAGAGGAGAGGAAACAGCCAAATGAGGAGACCTATGGAGCCTATCCTAAAAGGGGTGTCTATACAACCAAATCTCTCCAAAAGACTCCTACTCCAAGCCATGTCCTTGAGCCAGATAGAAAAGAAGAAATTCTCCTTTTTGCAACTTTTTATACTAGATTTGTAATTTTCTGACATTTCCAACTCCACTCAATCCCTGGGGCATACAAATCACAGCAAACAACCTGATTGTTGGAATTTGTCTTCCCTTAAGCACACACGTATTCCTATAAAACGGAAAGAAAATGGTCTCCTTGTGAGCTGTTGAAGTAAAAAAATGCAACAAATCTCTAAATGCATTGCCAGTTCTTGTAACTACTAATTCCTCTTTAAAGAGACAGTGTATCGATTCTTTTCATCAAAAGCTGCCAAATTTGTAAATTCACCATCTAGGAGACAATCCAAAAGCAATTTATTGTCTAGTGGTAATGCAGAATGAGGCACCTTTCTCTTGCATAATCTTCCTGACACTCAAAGATATTCCAAGCTCGTCTTCTCATTAAGTCTTTACAATCTAAAAAAGATTTTTTTTTCTATTTACTTACTTTTTCCCAGAAGTACTGGGATAGGACAGAGATCCTTGTACATGTGAGGCTCGCACTACCACTCAGCTGTGTTCTCAGCTTACTGAGTTGCCCAAGCTAATCTTGAACTCACACTTCAGTTAACCCAATTAAGAAAACTACTCAAAGACATGTCTATAGGTCAGCACCTGAACATGATCTGACTTTTCCGAAAAGGTACAGGAACCTTCATCTAAGGAAAGTCCCAAAGTATCATAAACATTGGTAGAGAGGACCCTACCTAAGTGGTCCCTAGAACCCAACCAGGACAGGAACATGTGATTTATCTTTTCTGTCCCCATTCCATAGTCAGCTGTTTGCTCATAACTTCAATACAATGATCACAATGAAACATGAGTGAGGTTTACTCAATCTTACAATGAAAATGACTTTTTCATCCCATTTAAATTTAAATAAAAATAATCTCCCAAAGAGGACAGTACATCTGTTTTTTTTCTTTTGTGTGTTGACTTTGTTTTTGCTCATGGTCTAGCCAAAGTGTTGAGTTAGCACTTAAGATAGGGATACTGCCATTTTGCAATAAAGGCACTAGGAAGAGTTGAAAGTAAAATGTAAAGAAGCACATGGTCACAAGATAAACACATGAAAATAGCCAAGAGGTTACAGAGAGCTCTTATACTGATGGTGAAGCCCCAGGTGCCTTCAATTCAGGACATGGGAAGGGTCTTGCTTTCTGTTGGATCATCAGAAGAGACATGGACTGGGTGCATAGTGCATACCATGTGAGCTGCAGCTGCTGTGGGGCCATCATTCCTACTGGCACCCTGCACTGAACACTTGCACTATGAGCTTTCTTCCAAACAAATTCCTTGTTCCCAGGGTTCATTCTAAGAGCTCTCTCAAGGTGTGTATTTACTGCCACAGTCTGTTATCAATGTATTATTAGTCTTTACTTATCAGCAAATATAATCGAGAAAAGAAATGAGAGACATGGTGTCCTACCGCCCAATCATAGATCTATACATCCAGAAGATGGGAGAAATGAGTGTCAGTGTGGAGGAGCAAACCTAGGTCTCAATACTAGAGTCAGAAACTCCAGTTCCTCTTTTCATTATCAAGGAGAAATTAGGCAAATACTCTGTTTTCTCTTGTATAAAATGAGGCAGCGATGGGCGCCTTATCAGATGACTTCTCCACACTTAGCAAGGTAATAAACTGATACTCTGACCTTGATGTAACAGCCCAGAAGCAGCAAACATTCAGAGAATTGTTTATTCCCCCTTCCTTCTCTTTCCCACACTTCTCAGGTCTATAGCCCTTCTTCCTCACTGGCTGCATATTGCTCTTACTGTTCTTTACCACTGATGACACAGAATGCTGATGTGAAGAGTCAACACTGCCTTAGCTTCATTTCTTCCAAGTATAAAGTCATCTGCCAGCTGTTGATTGAGCTTCCTCATGAGAAGCAATCTCTGGACCACTGAACCCTCACAAATATTACAAGAAAGGGCTCATTTTTAATTACTCATTTTCAAGAATTCTGAGAAAATTTAAGAGTGGAGAGGGGCAGACTGTGTATAATGGAAGGGTAATGTACCTCTGGAGCCTTGAGTCTCATCCCTAATCCATCTGTCCTCTGTTTTTCCCAAAAGCAAGATGGAAGAAAGATGAGCCATGTGAGCATCTTCTCAGGCCTTACCAGTTGTGGAGGTGTGAAGAGAAGATAAACAAGAAAAGAGGGATAAACAGAAAGAAAAGCAGAGGGGAAATGCCAGAACCCTACACCAGTTTCTCCCTTCTAGGGAGGAGTACAGCTAGAAGAGACAATGGTCAAGTTGGCTGGGCGGGGTGGTGTTCTGTAGCATGGCATTTTGCTACTGTAGCTTGAGCTTTTAAGGTCTTAATTGCCCTTAATGAGGCATGCTGGGTGCTGTTTGGGTATTCTTTGAAAACAGAGGATCCTTCCAGAAAATTCAACATCTACACTAAAATAGACTCTGAGGAGCATGTCTCTCATTTTTTTTCAGGGGAGGAAGGATAAATGACATATCTAAGGAACTTAGGAGAGAGAGAGGAAGGAGGATTCTGACACCACAGGTCATGACAGCAGAAAAGCTCCCAGTTATTCTAGATCAGGAATATCCTAAGGACTGTGTCCTATGACCTGACTAATGTGAGGTGCATGTATACATATGTGTGTTTGTATATATTTGTGAATGTGTATTTGTGTGTGTAATGTGTGCTTATATGTGTAAGTTTTTCATGTGTGTGTTTGTATATGCAGTATATTTATATTTGTGTTTATTTTGTGCATATGTTTGTGTTTATACAGATGCATTTGTGCTTGTGTCTGCTTGCATGCATGCTTATCAGTGCATGTGTATGTGTGTGTGCCTGTATGTGTGTGCATGCAAGCATGTTTGTGTACTTCTATGTGCCCATGTCAATACTGATACTGAGATTTCTCCTAGCTGCATATTGCCACATATTTTGTTGTGCATATGTATATATGCATGCATGCTGGTCTATGTGCAGGTGTACATGTATGTAGTGGTATATGTACAAATGAGTGTGTATGTACATGTGTGTACAGGTCAGAAGTCACCCTGGGTTGTTTTTCAGGAGCTATTCACCTTATGTTTAGACACAGGGTCTCTCATTGTCCTAGAACCATCTAAGTATACAAGGATGGCTGAGCAAGAGGTTCTAGGGATCCGCCTGTCTCCACCTACTCAGTGCTGGGGTTACAAGCACATGCCACCACACCTGGCTTTGTCTACGTAAGTTCTAGAGATTGAACTCAGGTCCTTCTGCTTGCCAAGCGAGTGCTTTTGGAGCTATTGCTCCAGCCCTATCATAGGTTTTATGAGACATTACTTGGGGTCTAAATATTTCTTGAATAAGATTTTAATTTAATACAGTGAATGGAAACTGAGTTAAATCTAGATTGATAGAAAATATTACTCTTAGATTCATAAAGTCATGTGTTCTAAGTCTTCATGTAGGACAGGTTACAGCACACAGAGAAAGAGAGATGGGGAGTGATGAGGTCAGAATGTCAGGGAACCTATTTACTAGGAACTAAAAAATGGGTTACAAGTTCACAAATTCATTTAGCGCCCTGTCCCTATCTAGCACAAAACGCATATAATTCTAGGGATTATGTCAGGGACAAGAGTCCATGACCCCATGTACTCAAAATGATTCCACTCAAATAGTTGCCATCAGCATTTTTTCCTCCCCTGAGGGATCTTGCTCTGTCTCAGCAGAGAAGTTCACCTATCTTACAAAATGCCCATGGCTTCTGCAGTTTTCAAATAAGCATCTTTTTACACAAAACAAGAAACTGGACCAAAACCACCTGCTAAAACCAGAAAGTTAGCTAATGGGAGCTAGCTAAAGACCAACTTGTATGCTGCTCTTCTCTTCTTGCAAATGCCAGAGAAAATTCTCTATTCCTTAGGCATCTCTAGCCTTGCTCACCACTGTGTCAGGTCTAATGAAGAGCTCACTGGCTCAGTGTCCTTTCCCTTCTCGTCAACAGGGAGCCCTTGCAGGGAGATGTCTAAGGACCAATATCTAAACTAAACTTGCTCGATTTAGGCAGCTCCCAGCCCCTTGACTTAATTGCATTACATGTCTATAAGAAGGAGCAATTGACTCTGAAGTGGCACTTGGGCTGCATTCCTCTCGGCTTCCCCCGCCAAGTACTTGGGCTAAATTTCTATTTAATGTATGCTGGCTTTGGAAGCTAAGTACAAATAGCGGGATGTGTATTAACATTTTAATTATGTGGCCAGCCTCTGTTGGAAAATGAATCCAAAATGGACATAGAATTTCACTCCTTTTAACTATGAAAACCCCCTTTTTTTTGCCGTCTTGTGTGTTAATCAGGCTGTTTGGATGTGTATCGGTGCTAGGCTGCAGCCTGAAAATGTAACCAATTCTGTAAGTTTCCTCCTCTACACTATCTTCCTAATGTTGTCAGTATTTAATAAGTGCTAACAAGAAGCCAGCCACTTTCATTTAATTAAAGCCATATATCATTTTTAATAATTAGTCATAATTAAGGTGAATGATTAGCTAAGAAAGATAGGAAAAATATATATCCCAGATAAAACTGAACATTACATTTTGAAAAGTCCAAAATAAACTCTTGAGGGCTATGCCTAGTTTTAAGTATGATATAATTTATAGAATGAAATAAATCTAGGGTGTTAAAATATTTAGTGGGACTGAGAATAATGAGTCGAGATAGAATTAGTTTAATTAGTTTACCGCAATGGAGTCTCCCAGTAGCTAAGTGTGATATATTGGCTTTTGTCACTAGAAATAAAAAAGAGGTAATTAGTCCCTGCTCAAATATATTGTTTTCTCAGAATAGGCTGAGTTTTATTTTAGGCACTAACCCAGAACCAACATTGAAAACTGATTTATAAATCTCAAAGAAAACATCATCCTTCAGACAATTTAGTAGCCTCCATTATTTGAGATCAGTGGTTTTTAAAGTAGGAGGGTGCCAGCAAATGCAGGGGGCATTTGGCTACATCCAGAGATATCTTGAATGTCACAATGGCAAGGGAAGGGCCATCAGCCTCTAGAAGGTGAAGGCCAGAGATGCCAGAACCATCCACTAAAGCACCAGCCAGCCTCACCACAGAGGTTTACCCATCATGGAGCATCAGGAAATTCTGAGGTGGGAAGACCAGCTGCAAGATGCAGAACACCCATCTGAATGTCCCTGCTGGTTCTCAGAGAGGAAGAGAGTTGCCATTGTGATCTGTAAGGCCCCTAACTCGTACTACATGTACAATCCCTCCACTATACAATAGGAATTTTAAAATGAAGAGCAAAAATAGCCTCTCCAATGAGGCATCATAGGGAAAAAAGAGGCTGATAACAAAATTGGCATCCCTCATTCACAGCCTGCCCATGCAGCAGCACACTGTGTAACCACAGAAGAAAGAAATAACTGGGAGCTTGAGAGAGAGCTCAATGGTAAAGAGCAATGGCTGCTCTTGCAGAGGAGCCAGGTTTGGTTCCCAGCACCTTCATGGTGGCTCACAGCCTTCTGCAACCCCAGTTCTAAGGGGATTCAATGCCCCCCGCTGGCCGCCATGGGGTCTAGGGACACATGTAGTACACAGGCATACAAGTAGTCAAAACACACATGCAGAAGGAAAAAAAATGGTCTTAGAGAAGCAAACAAAAAGCAGTGTAAACTTAGCTGCATGGAATATACTTTATAGACTGAACACAGAAGGTACACAAGAACTATAGTGTATTTTTATATTGTTAAAAAAACATCAATTAGGAGTTCTACAAAAGAAGACTGGGAATGATGCTTATGTGTTTAAAGAGTTTTACTTGTAGTATGGTGTTTTTTCTAATTATTTACTATATTTTACAATGTTCTCCACATGTTGTGTGTACTATGTACCCAACAAAATAATATTGTGAGCTGGGAAGGTAAAGTGAGAATAACCTGGGAGAGTCAGGTACCATACAAATTTGCACTTGAATTTGGCTTTGAAAGAAAAGACCTTAGTGCTCTGATGGGAATTCTGTGTAGGGAGCTCCATGTGAGGTGCTTAACATGGGCAAAGGTCATATAACAAAACCTTGTGTCCATTCACCCCTTGTGAAGCCAGGACACAGGGCTTGTTTGACATACACCATTTCAAGCATACCTGTGAACTATGACTTCCATCTTAAATAGTCAAATAGAGAAAATAAAAAAATTCTTTTCAAGTTCAAAAGATCATTGGACATACCTGTCTTTTTCCACTGGGAAGTCATAGAAATTCAAAACTTCCCATTCAAAAATCTTGTTCTTTCTACTTCCTCTTTATGAGTGAGCACCAACATTTACAAATCCTTTGAGTCTTGAGGAGCCCCAGTTCCGATTAATCTGAATGGTTTTATTATTAATATTAGCTTTACTGATGACTATACTCCTCCCAGAGAATGGAACGTTTGGGGTACTGTACTAGCAAAAAGGAAATACTGACTTCCCAGTGTTGATGTGACCTGGAACTGTTTTATCAGACTCAGAGGCAGCCTGGGGTTTGTGATGAATATTTCCTGTTTGTTTTTGCTCTTGTTATTTCTTTAAATAAAACTGTCCATTAGCAGGTGGCCACCCAGAGATGAATTATAAGGCAGATGAAATGAATATGAGGTGGATAATCTCTGTGTACTGACAAGGAAAGACTGATATGCACTTCCTTTTAGATGGTAGCACAAAATCACAGGTGTCATATTGTGTTTATGTCTAAATGTACATATTATTAATTTACTCAGCAAATATCTGGAAACATTATCTATTAATAATTACTAAATGATGGGGAGGAGAAACAGAGGACACTAGATTTGTTTTACTTTATGTTATTCTATGTAGTGAGTATGGTGGAGGTGGTTGTTAATAACTCAGAACATATATTACTTTAAAATATTGAGTTTCAGGACTACTGAAATATCTACAAGGAAATACAAACATACTCAGACAGATATTGCCAGGCTTAAGTAATGAAATGTTTTTGTGTGACTGAACTAACTCCTGAGACCTTCCTAAAACAGCTTTCTGTTCCTCATCTTTTAAGTAGGGGTCTCATGACACCCAGGCTGGCTTTGAGCATGCTGTGTGGCTGAGGGTGACCTGGGGTTTCTCCACCCTCCACCTTCTGGATGCTGAGATGACAGTTATGCACCACTGCGTGTCTAGTTATATGTGGTGCTGGGGTGTAGCTGGGGCTTTATGCATGCAAGTTGAGGCCAGCACTCTGACAACTGGTCTTTTCTTTACCCCCTTCATATGATAATCACTTATGTGTATCTTGTTCAATAGCATTGAGAGATAAAACACCCGCATGTTTAAAAAGTCTGAGTAAATTCTCTTTCCTGCCTTCCATCACTCACTCAGAAGTATGATTAGGTTGACAAAAGCCGTTTTTCCTCTAATCTGTTGCTATAATTTACTTACTTCCTCTGTTTTATGATATCCCACTACACACAAGGGTCCTCTTTTATCACAGGGGCTGTTTTTAATTTTTAAAAATTAACTAGATGCTATTTTTGTTATTTTAAAAGAACCTAAATATAAAAGAGATATTGGGCAGGGAAGGACAAGACACAGTTATTAAGAAACCTCTTCAGTTTCATGGCAAATGTGACAATGGAGTCTCATCCCACCTCAATTCTTTCCCCATCCAAGTGTTTTTTGCTCACTTCAAGGAGAATACAATTTGAGTAGTGCTACCACTGTTAACAGCAAAAACAATATTGACTTTAATTTGTTGCATGCTTATGATGCTCAGAGCTAGGCTACTGTGCAGTAAGTACTGATAATATTCCCATGTCACATGTGGACCTCTGGGCTTACAGAGGAAAAGCCTGCCTCATGCTGTGATAGTCACAGTGTTGGTGATGGGGATTTTTTTGAGATCTGTTTATTACTCAACTGGATCTTCTCATGGGCTAACATGCACCTGTACAAATCCCTTCCCCAGACCATTGGATACAGAATCCTATTGTTTTGGAAGGTCTTTCATGTCCTATGAAAGGAATGTTCCAAGATGATACTAGGTTAGCAGCATGTTCAATGCAAACTATTGTGACCAACCATTATAAAAAATAATAGCAATGATCTCCCCAGGAAATAGGGGATACCTAAAAACAAGGACCATTGAGACTGGTCAACACTGAGCATGTACCAAGCAAGCTTCATGGAAGATGGAAGACAGAGAAGGGTATCATGTCACTGAAGAAGTGCATCTCTATAGTGGAGTCACCAATGACTTGGCACAAATGACAGATCCAGCTGGGAAATTCCCTTAGAGTGATGGTTACAAAACCTACCAACCAATATGGGAACCTTTACCAAGTAGCAGCTCTGGGATGAACTTGGACTGGCTTGCCATGGCTACCCCTTATTCCAGTTAAGGATGTTCCAATGATGTGAGTAGTTAATATCTGGCTGAGAGAAACACATCCACATTCTCTAAGCCTTTGAACCTAGAAGTTTTTTCCTCCATTGGGCAAAGGGACAAGACTGTGCATACTCATCAACACTTGTCACCTGACTCAGCTTCCCAGCCACTGAGCACATGTTCCAGACCCCCATATGATGTCCACCAACACCTATCATGTACTTATCTATCTATACCTTTTATTTTGTCTTATTAAATGTGGTTACCCCCAGACAATATTCTGGCCACCTAAGTGTTTTTTCTTCTTCTTCAGACATACCATGTTTGTTTCATCTCTGGAAACGTTGTGTGTTCTCTTGTCTCCTCTGCCTGCTGGTGATCTCATAGCAAGCCTTCCTCCTTGAAACTCTTACCTTCTTAGACCTTGTCTGAATCTCTAAACTAGAGCATCTGCATTCTTCTTTTACATTATTCTCTAATAAACATCTCTTCCCTGTGCCTGTCACTCTGAGTCTCTTATTGGTCACTATCTGTAAGTGGGCACCTTTACTTCTTATTCACCCCTTTATCTCTGGCACATGATAGATAGTTCTTAGCTCTTGGGAAGCTTCCATATTCACATTTGTAGAACAAATTAATGACTGCAGTAACAAAGGAATCTCTTCAATCTGTTTAAGGGCTATCATGTCCCACCATGAGAGAAGACTGTCGCACGGTTGGGGTGTGACTCCATTTGTAGAATGCTTATTCAGCATCGAGTTCAATGCTCAGCACTATTGTGGGATACTGTGTGGAAATGCAGTACTCTTATTTGTGTAATAAAAAGCTGAACAGCCAATAGCTGGTCAGGAGGTATAGGCAGGACTTCCAAACAGAGAAAGGAAACAGAAGGTATAAGATGGAAAAGAGATAAAAGCCACATGTAGATTAATAAAAAAAAATGGGTTAATTTAAGTTTTAAGAGCTAGTGGGACAAGCCTAAAATAAGACTGAGCTTTCATAATTATTAAGAAGTCTCTGTGTCATTATTTGGGAGCTGGCTAGCAGGACAGAGAAAAACTCATTGTACAGCACCATATTAATACAGGGGGATGGTACTAGGCTGTAATTCTAGCTCTCAGGAAACAGAATCAGGAGGAATAGAAAATCTAGGTAATATGTGGCTATATAGAGAGTTCAAAGCCAATCTGAACTACATGAGACCCTGTCTCAAAAACAGAAAAAGAAAAACAGGATTCAAAAGAAAAGGAGTACCACAGTCAATTCAAATACATTTTTTTCCCTGTTCTGAAAGTAATGATTCCAGAGCCCAGGGGTTCCCATCCTCCTTGTGTGGTTACTACAGTATCTTTTCCTGAATGATTGACAGGCAAGCAAAGCTGTCATAGTCCATATATCTTAATGATACAATGATTCTTCAGAAACTCTATTCATGAGTCATCTATAGTGACATGCGTAGAATGCAAACAGGCCTAATTCCTGTGAACTGAGATGTCTGGTGTTTTTTCTTCAGCAGACAAATGCATGCTGCCAGCATACTTTGGTGACACTGAAACCCCCTGTTTCTGTGTGATCTACCCTAGGAACCTTTGGAAGTCTTAGAGGTGACTGATACATGCAAGAGCTATTCCTATTGACATATATTCCATGAGTAGAAGAGGATATAGTGAAAATAAACCTATATTAAAAACAGTGAGTGAGTGAGTGTGTGTGTGTGTGTGTGTGTGTGTGTGTGTGTGTGTGTGTGTGTGCATGCAGGTGCCCACATATTTGGGCACCAGAAAGCAACATCAGGTACCATCTTCTGGACTATCATCCACTAAGAGGGTCTCTCAATGCCCTGGAGCTTAGCAATTAAGCTAGTGTGTCTGGCCAGTGAAACGCAGGGATCCTCCTGCCTCTGCCTCCTCAGCACTGGAATTACAAACATTCATCAGCACAAGCAGCATTTTGACATGGGACTTGGGACTAGAACTCAGGTCTTTATGCAAGGCAAGGGCTTCACTGGTTGAGCTTTCTCCTTCCTTAGCTGGGATTTTATTATGGAGAACTTAGAGTTGTGCAGAGTAGTCTTGAAACTAGATTGCTTTCCTAAGAGAACCATGAGAGAAAAAAGCCAAACCTGAAAGTTTTTCAGCTGTACATGCTCTTATCTCCTGTCACTCCTGTGAAAATCTTTACTAGGACCAACAAAAGCCACTGCTTAGGGGACAGATGAAGAATGCCACCTGTGTTTATTTCACCAACTCAGTCAACTCACACAACAAATGCACATGGCGATTCCTCGTGCCCCATGCAAACAGCTTAGTATCTAGACAGGGGCATTTTCTATTCCAAGACAGATGAATGCTACATTAATGGTTCCACTCATCTATCCTGTAAGGCCCTTCTTCCAGGATAAACTCAGTCCTCATACTGGCGTTTCCATGTTCCTGTTATTTAAACATCTGAAAACTGGATTAATTATACTTGTACTTTAGAAAAAAATAATTCCTTTGCTGAATGAACCATGAAAACAAAATGCACTGATGATCTTTAAATGACCCAGAAACCAAGATAATTATAGTTGTAATTAATTACATAACATGATGTCTCCTAGTAGTTTTATAGAGGTCTAACCCAGAAAACTCTGAGGTCGGAATATTTGAATTTGGAGACTTATCACCCACACAGAGCAGGGCAAGCCTGTGCCAGGCTCTAATCTTTCTCTCGGCATATGTGACCTGAGGAGAAATAGTCATTTAACCTGTTCTTATCAGTCATGCTCATCTGTGAAATGGGGATGGAATTGCAGGATCATCTCAAGGGGACACTGTGTAGGGTCACATGTTAGTGACAGGAAGTGAGATGATTTCACATGGAGAACATCAGAGGAACCTCAGTCAAGCTGGGTTGCTGGTGAAATGACACGGGGAGCCAGAAACTATGGCCGCAATACTTCATGGATCAGGACAGCATCTTCGGTTGCTTTCATTGCATCTCACACCCATAGATATATGTGTGTGTATAAATACATTCACACACACACACACACACACACACACACATAGAATATATATGACCTTATAACAAAAATATTGTACCTCCTGTATACTGAATAGCCACATCAGCTATTGTTTCAGCAAGTGTCATAGACATGCACAGCAATGGAAAATAAAAACAGGCATCATGGTGGTGCTAGGCACAGGATCCTGTTTTCTGATTTACGGGTAGATGGCCAGATAAGGCTCTGATTCTCTTGTCTCCATCTACCAAATGCTTGCCCTTCCCTTTTTTATGTGAGCAAAGACATGATGTGCAAAGTTCATCTCTCTCCAGTGTATCTTATATCTTAGAACATTTGCCTAAAGTAGTATCAAATAACATTTAAAAATATTGCTCATGTCATTACAAAGTGGACTACAAATGATACCTTAATGCCGAGGAGGCAGAAAGAACATAAAAGAGAAGCCAGGAGAGCTCTTTTATTTTGTTTTCTGCTGTATTTATTTATAGGCAAGACACTCTCAGGACAAACTTTCCCAGATCAACAGAGGAGCACACATTTTAAACTCAGCTCCTTTGTACCTTTCAGAAGGAGCTGAGGGATTAATGAGGACTCACTCACATCTATGGGATGTAAGCAAGCACAGTTAAGACACCCAAATGGAACATCTCACACCAAAGAAAACATTTTTGTCAGATATTTTGACAGAACTCAATTCAGGACGCACTTTGATGAAGTAGTGATTTGATGGTCAATAATTCAGCTCTGCCTTCTTCCTAGAGAACTAAGGTTCCTACATATTCCCCTTTGACTCACCCTAAGTACACGTTACTATTAACATTACTAAAACTATATTAGATGTTGTGTACCTTGAGACCACTAAGACAATAGAAGCAGTTTTAGAAGGAGGTGGTCCTAAATTTGGCCATTATTATCATTTGAATCTGAAACACCCCCACATGCTCACATGCATGAGCAATTGGACTCCAAATGATGGCACTATTTGGAAGGGTTGTGGAACCTTTGAGATATGGAGCCTAGCTGGAACATTTAGGCTACTAGGCACAGGCCTTTAATGTGTAGCCCTGCCCTGACTCTTTGTTTAAGACTGAGAGCCCACAAAACTGATCCAAGACAGGTTCTTCCTCTCTTAAGTTTGTTTTGTCTGGCATTCTCTCAGTTCAGCAAGAAAAGCACAACACAAATGTAGACTTTGTCATTTAGGAGTCAGCAATTTGGCCAGAGAGGTTATTTTACTTCCTTGGGCTTCAGAGACATTATGACAGGGCCTAGATAATGACATTAATCTTCCAAGGTTATAGAGAAGATGAAGCAGGAAATGAATTAAAACGTCACTAGTTAATATATGTGTGATACAGTAGGAATCAAAGTATTACTAGCTCTAAACTAAAATATTAAATAAAATCAAATAAAACAAAAACAAACCCCATGGGAATTTTCTAGAAAGTAATTCACAGTCTCGTCTTTGTCTCCTTTACACACTCCATCAGTTTCTTATGCTCATAACTCTGCCTTTTAATGTCACATAAACACACTCACTCTCACAAAGCCACACAAGCATTTCCTCCCCAATATAGGTATCATATATGCCAATCTAATTTACTATAGGCTCCATGTAGACTTTTCAAATACAACTGTAGGCAAGTAATAGATAAGACACATTCTTTATGGACTGAAAGCCCTGTGATAAGTGGCTACTTCAAATAAAAGATCATGTTGGGTGAGATGGCTGAAACTTCATAACAATAACTGTGAAGGTCCCTATAAATGTTAATGGTGAACAGACAAAGCCATTAAATATTGCTATGGACTGAGGACATAGTTCAGTCCATAGTGTCTTTACTTAGCATGCACAAAGTCCTGTGTTCTATCCCCTGTGCACGGTGGTATATGCTGGAACCCCAGCACTCTGGAGGTGGAGGCAAGAGGATCAGATGTTCAAGGTCATCTTTGGATACGTAGTAAGATTCCGTCCAGCACAGGCTATAAGCATAAAACTCTGATGTGGTATATAATATAGACAAAGGAGGGGGTGTTTAATTACTTTCTGGAAGATTCTCACAGAACTTTTGGTTTTTTATTGTTTTTGTTTGTTTGTTGTCCCCATAAACTAATCTTCCTGTCAGGTGAATGTGAGAGTAATAATGAAGAGAAGGCCGAAGTCCATGAGAACTAGGTACATCTCTCTAATAAAAAGCATTAATATACATATTGGCCTGAGGCAAAAATCCATGCGATACTATTCTACCTTATCATGACACTTAAATGCTAATCAATTATTCAGATCAGAAAAATAATCAAGCATAACTTGCAAACAGAAACACATCTTCTCCAGGAGACGCTGCACAGAACACATATACTACACTGTTATCTGCCAGGCACACAGTATCAAACACAGCAAGAAAAACACACTGCAAATGCCCCTCCCAGGGGAGTAGGAAGACAAAGGGCTTGGAGAAAGACAGGAAACTAAGTCCCATGGAGCGGTGAATGCACAACCCACACTGAAGCCCAGATTTGCCGCCTCCCCAAATCCATGCTGCATAAGGCTTGCCCATGGCTTTGCAAGAGCATCAGTGAAGGTAGCTATGGTGGAAACTTCCTGTGATCCTAGCCCTTGGGGGAGGATCAGTAAGAGCAGATCATTTGCTAAGAGATAAAAGCCCTCCTCAGTGGCCCCTTCCCTCCATTCCATCATAGCTGTTGAAAAGCTCACGTTGTCTCTGGGTCTGTGTCTGCCTCTCCATGTGTGTCTCAGAAAGATACTTTATCTTTCAAGTTTTATGGCTCATATCTGTGACTAAAATATCATTTATGACAATTCCCATCTGCTAAGCTTCAAAAGTGATATAGTTTCACTGCGAAGGGTTGCTACCAGGGACCCAAGTTGTAAGCCAAGATTTGAGTGGAATCATAATGCAACTAGATTCTCTCAGAAGAAGCTGAGCACCGTTAAGAGGCATTCACTTCTTTCCAGAGAAAACTGTTCGGTGAACATGGCCGGCTCCAAGTGCAGCTCCTGGTGGCTCCCCCTGGAGCATTAAAAGGGTGAGGCCCTTGCAGCCCAGACAGTCCAGACCCCATTTCTTATTCTGGGTGAAAAAGCAAAAAGCCTGGTCCTTCTGTCTTGTCTGACAGTTATAGACTAGCGCTGCACCTTATTAAAGATTAAGGCTTGCCCGGGCACTCTCTTTCGGTCATCTCCTGTTCACAGTCCAGCATTTATTACAAAGGGGTCTGGAGATTAACACCATCCATTCTTCCTGGTGAGAAGGCTGATCAGTGAGTAGTCACACAAAACCAAGAGAATGCAGAGACAGACTAGCCCTACATTCTCTAGCATCCTGCCTTTCAAGGCTACCTGTAGCTTTAAGACTGCCTTTATTTCACTATATCACTTACTAATCCTTGTTTTACGTGTGACACCTGTTCTGTTCCCTGGGGTCAAGTCAAGAATATAAAAAAGGCTCAAACAAAAATCAACCTAGAATACTCTCCATACTTGAGAGTATTTTACATCTACCCTCTCCCCATCTTCCTTCCTCTGCCACTTCTCCCATAAAGGTGTTTTTATGGTGACATAAAATTTCTTTGTAAACTTTTTAAAAATGTAATAGTAGCCTACATTTATTAAGCAAAGAGAAATGCTGCTCTGCAGGCTCCTTTTCTGCCGTTCTGTACCCCAAGCAGATATTGCTAATCAATTGTTGAACTCCTTCTTCCTAAGCCCATACATGGCCCTTTTCCAAATAGCTGCTACTAATGAATCTGAATTACCACAAAGGGTTTCTTTTTATGTATCTGCTCCCTGCCCTTCATAAATTTACACTCTAACCTGGGCAACAAAGGAAGTGATGAGGGGAAGTCCCTGCAACATAGAATCAGAGTCTAGACCAACTAAGGCTATCTGATTATTACCATTTGAGCCGCTGACACCTAGATAATCTGTTCCATATGAGGCACAGAACATAAAATGGCTTCTTATTCTCATGTGACCTCCATCCCTGTAACACTGTCCCCATCTCTGCAGGGTCCCCAGCACCAAGTCGCAAGTGCAGGCAATGATGGGTAAGTCAGTGCAAAGTGGCTGCTGTGTGCACTTAAATGTTCTCTTTCTTGTCAGCCATCATCAAATATCATGTCTGTGCCAATGGCAAGAAAGTGATATAAACTGAACAAATCCTCTCTACCTATGGAGTAGGAAGGAAGGTTGTTTGTGTTGTTTATTTTTGAGACAGGGTCTTGTTCTACAGACCATGCTGCCTTTGACCTTTGATCTGTCTGATTCTACTTGCCAAGTGCTGAAGTCACAACGTATGTGCCCTGACACAAATGTTAACAAGGCTGGAATTGCATCTCTCAAGAATGATAAGAAAAAAGGCAGGAAGATTGCCATACATTTGAGGTCAGCCTGGTCTACGTTCTATGCTATCCAGGGCTACAAAAGTACCAATCCCAACCAATCAAAATGAAATAGCTAGAAGACACCAATGCTTTGGCCCTGTAACCACACTGCTAGGAAATCAATGAGCCCAGTAAAAAGTAACCGAACTTAATGCATCCATATTCTGCTTATATATTTATAAAGATTTAGAAAGCTCTATTTATACTGGTAACTCAGTGTGTATGTATGCTATTAATGTTCCCAATTCAAAATACCACAGAGGCCATTCAGGGAAGTGATTAAATCAGGAATACAAGAAGCATACAATAGAGGACAGGTCAAAGAAACTCCATAGCACACTAAAAAATACAGATAGGAAAACATGAAACAGGGCATCTGGTTTCATGCGGATTTGCTGTTGTATGAAAATAAATTACATGTATTCCCACATATATATATATTAACAATTTACATACCTACAGATCTTGGGATCCTCTCTCCTCCTCCAATGGAGACTGAAAGTGAGTAATTAAAGGAGAGGTCATGAACTCCTTCCCTTTGTTGGTGGTGGTGATATCTGATTATTAATCTGTGGCATGTATCATTTCAACTTAAACAATAATAAATGTTCATCACTTGGTTGGTCTGGGCAGTGATTATCCTATATCTGTTAGTTTCTTGATGCCTCCTGAACAATGTACCACATGCATCCTGGTTACCCAAGGGGATTATGAGTTTCAAGTGATAGAGAGAGAGATTGCTGAGAGAAATGAACAGGGCAGTCCATGGCTTTGCAAAAGCATCAGTGAAGGTAGCTATGGTGGTAACTACCTGTGATCCCAGGCCTTGGAAGGGGAAAGCAGTAAGATCAGGAGTTCTCCTTGGCTACCTAGTGAGTTCAAGGTCAACCTGGACTACAGGAGATTCTGTTCCCCCAAAGAAAAAGAAAATAAAAACCATGGCTTCAGAAAACTTGAACAAAACAAACCACATTTGGAGTAGAGAAGAACAAAATATAAGCAGGTCAGAAATACAGACATCCTGATGTGTGTCCCAAAGATACCACCTGCCAATGTAGAAAGTCCCCTTCCTGGGCTTTGCTTCTGGGGTCACAGGACATTAATATTCTACTCACCATTGCTCTAGTCATCTTCTCCTCCATTTCTTTTTGACCTCAAGCATTTTATGCATAAATGTCAGTGTTCTTTGCAATTAATCATGCCTACCACAGACTAATTGTGGACAACAGGCCTGCAATTAGACCAAATGCATTTCAAATATGCATGAACCTTCAGAAAGCACTTCCATTCCAGAATCTCGGGTACTGAAACAGAAGCAATTGTCTACTCTTTCCTAAGTCCCTTTCAAATTCAATGTGAACTAGCAAGATAATCAGATCATAGCTAATGGTGCCCATGCCCATGGTCTGCTAATGAGAAAGTGACATCTCAAAATGCCGATTGTGAACTGTACAGAGTAGTATATTTGGGAACACTAAGAGTGGTCCTAGAGGAAGCATGGAAATGGGGCCTCACAAAGCTCATGAAACAAAGATGCCTTTGATTGAGAAGCACAATGATTCCCAGCAGAAATGAATAAAAGACTCAGAAATAGACACAGGGGGTCACATATAACACAAACTCTGCATATGTTCATAGCAATGTCACCTTAATGCCATCATCACCAGCAAATGAGCCTAGACAACAAGCTTGCCTCTCAATCTTGACTTAAGATATGAAAAGCAGGCATACACATGTTTGTATGGGTATGTGTGCCTGCCTGTGTATGCACAGGCAGAGTCTACAGAAGGGTGGTAGGTGTCCTCCTCTGTCACTGTCTGACTTCATCCCTTTCAGACAGGGTCTGCTGGTAAGGCCTAGCAATATTCCTGTCCCTACCCTCTCCCAGCCCTGGGGTTACAATGATAGAATACACCCCTTGCTATTACACAGACACTGGAGACTTGAACTGAGGTCCTCATCCAGATGTCAGTCATACTCCTCCCTTACAACAACCAAAAGATCTCCAGATGCTGCCAGATTTCCCCTGGGGGAGTGTGGGACTGTTGATAACCACTGCTTTTAGTAGCCTCCTTTTCCTTCTTTTTTTTTTTTTTCCACCTATTCCTCTCTGCTCTGTGTGCGTGTGCGTGTGTGTGTGTGTGTGTGTGTGTGTGTGTGTGTGTGTGATGTGTGTGCATACACATGCACATGGACAAACACACACACTTATGGAATTCCAAAGCCAATGTGGTCAATGACAGTGTCTTTCTTTAATCAGAATCCACTGCTATTTTTTGAGACAGGGTCTCTCTGTAAAACTGAACCTCACTGATTCAGCTAGGCTGGCAATCCAGTGAACTTCAGGACTCATCTGCCTCTCCTTTTCCAGAGCTGGAGTTACAGGAATAGCTTTGTACATAGATTCTTGAGTTCTGGACTGAGTCATCTCAACTGCCCCAGGGATGCTGCTAAAAGTCCACAAAGCACAAAGAAGTCCATGAACTACAAAGAATTTTATATCAATAAAATAAGGATAAAAATGCCAATAGTGGGACTGATAAGTTGGCCCAATGGGTAAAAGCACTCACTTTGCAAAGAGGAGGACCTCAGTTCAAATCTCCAGTGTCTATGTAATAGCAAGGGGTGTATTCTAGCATTGTAACCCCGGGGCTAGGGGAGGGGAGGGACAGGAATATTGCTAGGCCTTACCAGCAGACCCTGTCTGAAGGGACGAAGTCAGACAGTGACAGAGGAGGACACCTACCACCCTCCTGTAGACTCTGCATGTGCATACACAGGCACACATGCATGTGTGTGCATACAGCACACACACAATGTCAACAATGCTGAGGTCAGGAAACTGACTACTCAGAGCAACTGGGAACGTAACAATGTTGTGGCTTTGAACAAGTTCTTTTCCCACCTAAGCCTTAATTTCTCTCTCTGTTTAGTGGGAATAATAAGACTCTCTTTGCAACGTGGCTGCAAGAATTTGAGACAATAGAAAGGGAAACACCTGCTAGATTATATGCTGGAGCTTTTGTGATCATTGTAATTATTACTGTTTACTTATTTTCCAATCACATAATCAAACTGAGACAGAACCAGTGCTGGCGAGTTGTGCAACTGCCAATCAGGCACCATGGCAAATATCCCCTCCATCCTCCCAGGAATAAACTAGTCTCACTTCAAACAATTGTTACAGTTAGAATCCAATTGACTCCAGACAAAAGTATTGAGATAATCAGCATATTAAAGCCAACACTATAACCATATGTTAATTATGTAAATGATTCATTTTAATCAGCTAGAACCATGTAAAGAGTAACTAGGAATGCAAATGCAGGGAGTTATTAAAAACCTCATTATTATTCATCTTGGTTCCATGCGTGAACGTATCCATCCAAACAGATGAATTAATAGTGAGAGGAGAGATGAAAGTGCTTGGGGGAGAGTCTGCGGGACACCATCTGTCTGCCTTGCCTCTTGCTCTGGTCTCCACTTTGCAGGAAAACTGGATGAGGCATGCAGGAAAGGGGCTTAGGGTTTTCCCTACAAGGCATGATCAGCCCTTCACTCCTGCAGGAGCACTATGGCTCCTGAGCATATGAGGACATTTGCTTTCTACGTTTGGGTTGCAAGACAGCATGGAGTTACCAAACTATGGATTTCAATGGACAGGATCCCCTGATTCTCATTCTCATCCCCCATCTCTCTCTCTCTCTCTCTCTCTCTCTCTCTCTCTCTCTCTCTCTGTGTGTGTGTGTGTGTGTGTGTGTGTGTGTGTGTGTGTGTGTGCAAGAGGTTAACTGTGGGTGTTGTTTCTCAGATATAGTGCATCTTGTTTTCTAAGATAGCAACACTGTCTCAAAACCTACAGCAGGAAGAGGGCTGACAATGGAGATCAGTGGAGGTTGTTTGGCATCTAGGTGAGTCCCTTGATTCAGTCCCAATACCTAAAAAGAATAGAAGGGAGGGATGGAGGGAGGGAAGAGAGGAAGAGAGGATATAAGGCAGGCAGGCAGAAAACATGATGAGCAGGTCTCTGTGCAGGTGAATGGACCCTAGAATACAGGGAGGTTCACTTGTCTGCTTGAGGTCAAGCTGGTAGTTTGGATTTGAACCCAGGTCTATTTGGTCCTTGTTTTCCTTTCCACTCTGAATATGAAACTAATCCTTAAATTCATTGCCTCTTTCTGTACTCATGAGTGACTAGTGTGTTCCTATAAGAAAAGAGCCCATGATGAAAGTTCTGTATCTGCCCTACCCAGTATGGTTACCACTAGCCCTGCCAGGTGCCAGAACATTTGAATATCACCACATGTGTCTAGGGGACCTATGTTCTAAGAATTACTTAATAAATATTAGTAAACTAAAATCTAAATAGTTGCACATGGCTAGATGTTGCAGAATGAGTTGAATAGCTGTAGATGTTCAAACTGCAACTGTTGGGGGAATGAGGTCTCAGAGGATGTTTCCGTCAAATGCGGACAACTGCACAGGTATAAAATGCCTACACTCAGAGGCTCACCTAGACTTTAGCTCCAGCTCCTGGTTCTCCAATGGTGTTGCTTTATTTGAGACAGGATCTTGCTATACACTAAGGTTTGCCTCTGACTCCTTGTAGAACCCAGGCTGGCTCCACTCTCTATACAGACTACACTTTCATCAACCACATTTTATAGCGCAGGCTGGCTTTGAACTCACTGTATAGCCTAGGTTGGCATCAAATTCACTACATAATCTAGGCTAGCCTCCAACTCATTAAACAATCTATACTGGATTCCAACTCACTATTTAGTCCATGTGGGTCTTCAACTAACTATATAGCCAATGCAACTTTCAACTCACAATCCTGCCTCAGCCTCTAGAGTCATGAGAATTCAGAAATGTATCAACACGCTAGGCCTTAATTTTGTCCGTGGTAGAAAAACAAAGATTCACCATTCTTCCCTCTTCATGACGGTTTGGTGGAGCCTCCTAAACACAGGGCTGACTTTTCCTGTTGGCTGAGTCTGTAGCTAAGTCTTCCAGGGCTCTCCTCTCACCATCACCCCACCCCACACTCTACCAGCACGTGTGCTCCCTGTTTTCTAAAGTGAATTGAAATGAATGGTGTTTTGACACCTGCATGAAACCTTTTAAGTTTATAAAGATTCGATCAATGATGCTAGTTTCCTGGTAACGCTCAAGTTTTCCAAATATAGCACTTCTCAAGATGAATGGCCAGAAAAGAAAATGCTGATTGAATGTTGGGCACAAGTACGGCATTATATATGGCCATTCTTTTTTTCTTTTTTCTTTCTTTCAGATGAGATTATAAAGTTGTGACTCTTGGGCTAATGCCATGTTTAGTCTTGTAAAAAAAAAAAAAGGAGAGAAAGAGAGGGGTGGAGGAGAAAGAGTAGAAGTTGTGATGAGC
This sequence comes from Peromyscus attwateri, assembly GCA_902168425.1. Classification (NCBI taxonomy): domain Eukaryota; kingdom Metazoa; phylum Chordata; class Mammalia; order Rodentia; family Cricetidae; genus Peromyscus; species Peromyscus attwateri. The sequence continues at coordinate 5,324 of CABHPP010111012.1, read as the reverse complement.
AGCTTCATAGAAACTAGATTTTTAAAGTTAGTTTCTCTTAATGTTTCGGACAATCTGGGAGCATACAACCATCCTATTGCACAGAGAAGTAGGAAAGCAGCTGAGGTGAAACCATCTCTTTCATATGGAAGAAGGAGCAATGGGGTGTTGCTCTCTGTCCTTTCTTGTAACTGGTGCTTGATAAGGAATGGTGTGGGCATGCAAGTCTGCAATGGGAAGAATGAGGGCTCTACTAAGCTTTCGTGAGTCTCTAACTCTATGCTACACACCTAGAACAAACACTGATCACGTGGTCATGCCTCTCTCTCACGGGAGGACACACACGTGTTGTCACTGTAAGAACCTGAGGGCAAACCAAGCAGGTAAATAAAGGACTTGTATAAGAAGGCACTGGGGTCCACAGATGAGGCTCCTTTGGTAAAGTGTTTGCCTAGCATTCATGAAGCCCAGGGTTTGATCTCCAGTGTAACATAAACAAACATCTTTGATTCTTCCATTTGAGAGTTGGATCCAGGAGGATCAGAAGTTCACAATCATTTTCAGCTGAATAGTAAGTTCAAAGCTCATGAGACTCTGTCTAGGTGACTCTGGGCTGAATGAGGCTCTGTCTCATAGAGAAAGAGAAAAGGAAGGAGGGAGAAAGGAAAGAAAGGATGAAGAGGAGAGGGGAGAGAATGGGTGGGAGGGAAGGAGAATATGAAAAGGAGAGACACCAAACAAGAGGCAAAGGCAGCTTCACTGAAATTACTATGTCTGATTCCGTGTGGCTCTGCTGTGATGAGACTTCTCCAGGGCTAATGTGGTACTGGCTACAAACTGACTGATATCTCCCCATCTCAGAGGAGGAAATTTCCAACATACAGTGTGAGGTTTAGGGTCTCATCACTGCCAACAGTTAAGATGGGACTGGGAACCTTAGCCACTGCCTAGAGAACAGCTGCCAACACCTCGCAGCCAAGAGCACCTTGGTCAGCTCAGTAAATGTGCCCACTGGCACGATTTCCTGATTCAACCAATACCATATTGTCTAAGACCAAGGAGGGGAAAGAGAGATGGAGGAGAGGGAAAAATCAAGTCAGAAAATCCATCTGCAGTTCATTTCACACCCGACTTTGAAAACATGCCCACCTGACAAAAGTGTAATCGATCATTTCATTTTACTTTTTGAAAGAGTAAACATGCTCAAAATTAAATACTTCAGGGGTGAAAAGTCAGGACACCCAGACAGCTTTGTATGGCTTTGTTCTTCATAGTCTAATTCTTCTGTGTTTCTCTGCCTGATGGCTCCTAATGTTTTCTCTGGAATCTCTTTCTGATCTTTAATCCCTTTTAATGTTTTTCTGTGCTTACTCTCAAATGTCTTTGTAGCTTCTGTAATTGGGTTCTCTGGCACCAGTTTAACAGAGCTTAGCACAATGCAGGCTTGACAAATGTCTTCTAAGTGGAATTAAAAGATAAGCTATCAATATCATTAGAGGAAGTGACCAGAGTTTGCCATGCACCACAACAAATATATCAACTAGGACCTAAGATGACTACATGGGCTCATGGTCAGAGCAGCAAGGACTAACAGGGCCATGTAAGGCTAGGTTTTCCCAGAGCATCTATCAAAGGAAATTCTAAATTCACAAGTCTGGAGACAGAAGGCTGGACCAGATGATATTTCAAGGCTCAACCAAGTTCAGCATTCTCACCAGAAATGTCAAGGCCAAGCTTCCCTGGAAATATGCAGTCTCTCTGGAAAAATTGCTTCCTCTCCAAGAGCCTGTGCTTTTGTGGTATTCAGCCAAGGTGCTCAGCAATCTGGCAATGTCTAAGTGACATTCTCTGACATAGTTGGGCTGGAAACAAAGTTAGATTTACAAATGTCCTGGCAATAAGAGACCATGCAATAGAAGCAGTCACCAACAGGAGTGGAAACCTGGTGCAAAATAGCCCCGGTTTCCCTAGTGAAGAACTCTACACACATGCAGAGAGTTGAGAGCATGCCTGCTACACCCAGCTCTCCACCTGGTTTGCCAGCTGATAGGTTCAACAGAGAACATGTGGCCCATGCCAAACCAATAAAATTCCTGCCTGGGAGCCTGTGAGAAGATTACAAAGAAAAGATGTACCCTCTCCTAATCTGAGAGAGACAGACTCATTTGGGCAGAAAGCTACCTTGTGGGCATGAAACTGGCGTTTAAAAAGACATGGTTCTAACATTTTCCCCATCTATAAGCTGCATTTACCATACCAGAAGCTAATATTTTGTATATAGCCATACAAGGGTATTCACATGCCTCACACTAAACTGGAGTTCTTCTGCCTATACTCCTCATACTTTGGTGTTTTGCTTCTCTTTTGCAGGAGACTGTCCTGTGCAGTGTAAACTGTTAAAAAGCATGTTTTTGGGCTGGAGAGATGACTCAGAGGTTAAAAGCACTGACTGTTCTTCCAGAGGTCCTGAGTTCAATTCCCAGCAACCACATGGTGGCTCACAACCATCGGTAATGAGATCTGGTGCCCTCTTCTGGACTGCTGTCATACATGCTGTATACATAATAAATAAATCTTTAAAAATAAATAAATAAATAACTCAAAAAAAAAAAAGCATGTTTTCTTCTATCTATCAGAGGCCAGGAGCATCTCACATCCAGTTGTGACAACCAAAAATGTCTCTACACATGGTTAAACAGTACCTGTGGGGGAAAAAACTAACTCCTGACCTATAGTCACTGCACTAAAGGAATTTTAATGCAGCAAGCCAGAACTAAGAACCAGTAAGTTACCTTTGTACTGCTTGGCTGAGGCTATAGTTTGGAGTGTGGACTGAGACTTCTAAAAAGGTGAGTCTCAAATTAGATTCTTATTTTTGCAATGACTCTAAATTCTTCCTCACTACAAAATATCTGGCAAGCTCTTCCATGTATTTATCATTCTGTGGAGTGCATCATCTGGAGATGAGGTTTCTGATGACATTATATCTTTCAAGATGTTTATGGTTACAAAGAGAAGAAAAGGTTCTGTACACTTGTGACACTGAGCCTGAACACCACCCACTGTTGAGATGATAAGGTGGGCATTTGGATGAATGGGAGGAAAGAAAAGGATGGTGGATGGGCACTTAAGTTAGACAGACAGATGCATAGATAAACAGATATGTAGCTAGATGCATAAATAGATACATGGGTATGTAGACAGATATACAAATAGATGACAGATTAGATACACAGAGAGCTAGAGATAGATAGATTGGGGGTAGGGGGAAGTAGCCTGGTGGGCAGACAGATTCTTTCACAGTAACTCTTATGGCCATTGTCCTAATATATGAACATTCAGACATGTGGCAGCTAAAAGGCTTACTCAGTAGAATTTATCACACTTTCCTATGAACACCATTTCAGCAGTTATCACTTCACAGTTTGTGATCAGAAACATAGCAACCATGCTCCAAGGGTTTTGGGGGACTTTTTCCAACAGACCCCCTTAGGGCAGGAACAAGACCATCCTCAGGACTCTGCATAGTAACCAGGGTGAAAAGAGGCATCTGGAGAACTGTCTTGCTAGGAGAGTTGCCCCTCTTACAGGCAGTCCCTAGTGGTTCAACAGTTCCCTCCCTGGTGCCTTCCAGGAGTCAAGGTCCATTCTTCAGCATTCCTGATAGTGCACACACAACTGGACATTTTCCTAATAAGTGCTCCTCTGTGCCAAAAGAAATCACAATACACTTTTAGTATTGAAAACCAGGAACTCAACCTAATGCCATCAAGGATGGTCAAGGAAATGTTAAAATAAGAAAATACAAATCCAAAACCCCCTGACATATGAAGACCTATAAATTAAAACCATGATGTGTCAGGTTTTTTTTTCTATTAAAAAAGTTCAAATTCAATACTCTATTATTATTAAATATTAAAATCCTTCCTCCACACAAACTGCGAGATAAACAGATCTTATACTCAGAAGGGGAAATGTTTCCCAGCAGCCAAGTGCCTGGAAGATGGGAGAAGCTGCTATCCCTGTTCACCCCAAGGCACCCATGTGACAGACAAAGCTGTCAGCAAGACACAAGCCAATATAGATTCCAGAACCGGCAACTGCTAACAGGCAGCGAGACACAGATTCCTAATCTTGAAAATGCTTTGCAAAGGTGTGGGCTGGCACGGGACCCAGGAGCCTTGCAGCTGACTGGCTACTCTACTTCTCCATCACACCCACAAGGACCATCTTGCTCTAGCTTCCTGTTCAGAAATATTTCCCCTCAAATGCCCTCTTTCTTTTTTTTTTTTTTTCATGGAGAGATACCAGGAAAGCCATATGCCTCTCCCTCCCCAGCCCTCGCTGCTGAGTGTTGATAATGAAAGCCAGAAGCTGACATGTGCTAAGCCCGCCTGTCCTTCCCACCTCACAGATAGTAAGCAACAGCAGGAAGGACACGGGGTTTAGGGCACTTCTTTGCACCCCGAAACCAAAATCCACTCAGACTTCTTTGAGAAGTCACTGACCACTCCACAGACATGGACTTGGCCTTGAGTGAGGAGGTGTAATCATCCAGCAAAGCAACTTAGATGGACCAGCAAGAGACCTGATAGCTTTCAGTATCAGATGTGTGCCGATCTGCAAACTCAGAGTGACCTTTCACACCTGTTAGGCATACTGCCTCACAAGCCATGTGACCCATTTTGTGCTAGGCGTTTTGCCCAGCCAAACACCCTTTAAAAGATCTCTGGTCTTCATTTTTTTCACAACTATGGGGGAAGGGAGTGTGACTTGTAATGAAGAATTCAATCTGGGCCAAAGACAGTTCTAAGCCTATCATTTCAAAGGCCACTTGTGATAACGGGATGAACTGGATTTGCTTTTTGCCCCCTTGCACTGAAGAAGTCTCACACCCAGGACGTCAGAGGAGATGCACAACTACTCAACAGTAAGCTGCATTTAGTTAATGGCTCTCTCCAGAATCACCCTGGATTACAAATCCCAACCATAAAGTCACGATCAAGGCTGATGACAATCTGCTGTGTGAATCTACCTTTGCTGAAAGTCTTGCAAAAATAAACAGCAAGAAAAATAATGATAGTACCTCCTGGCAGGAAGGCCACCATTACAGCATCCAGCTGAACATTTAAACTGCATGCCAGGCCTCAGGGTGGGGGACTCACACTCACAGAGCCTCTTCTTTAAGCCTGAAAGACCACGCCTTGTGGGTCTCTGTGTGTTTGTGTGTTCACTTATATATGTGTCCTCATTTTGTGCAGTGCACATGTATTTGTGTGTGTGATTATGTAGGGAGGTTATGGTGTGGTGTGTGTGTGTGTGTGTGTGTGTGTGTGTGTGTGTGT
>CABHPP010111011.1:0-52121 GCA_902168425.1 Peromyscus attwateri | reverse complement strand
GCATATTAGTATAAATTAAAATTATTCCTTTTTATTTATTTTATTTTATTTTACAATACACTTCAGTTCTACATATCAGCCATGGATTCCCTTGTTCTCCCCCCTCCTGCCCCCCTCCCCTTCCCCCCAGCCCACCCCCCATTCCAACCTCCTCCAGGGCAAAGCCTTCCCCGAGGACTGAGAACAACCTGGTAGACTCAGTCCAGGCAGGGCCAGTCCCCTCCTCCCAGGCCGAGCCAAGCAACCCTGCATAAAAATTATTATTCTTATACTGTATATATGTCTCTACTCTTGTTTGGAGTATTGTGTTTACGCAGCATGTTTAAAAATGCAATGTATAATTAAGAAATGAGCTTAGTAGTTAATCTATAATAATCAAACTTGTAGTCACATTAGATATGTTTTCAAAGTTAAACAGGTATATTTTGGAAATATTGATGATCTTCAAACACTTCAAAGACCTACAGAATATGTAATTTTAAATGTTTTGTTAACATATGGCTTTTCATGACAATGAGACATCTCCTGGCAGCACTAGTTTACTTCATAAAAAGATGATGGTCATCAAAGAAACTCCATATGGAGTTTGTTTTCAATGTGGCAAGGCTAGCCAGTTAGGCAAGAAACTGCTTTGCCTTGACTGTTGACAGTATGCTATATAGGCTATATATGCAGGATCCACAAGAAAGTGACTGCTGAACTTTGCCAAAACAAGGCAGGACAGTCCTTCAAAATTACTGCTTCACAGAAGAGTCTGCCAGATATTCTTCAGGATACACAGGAAAATGACTGCTGAACTTACCAATATAAGGCAGGACAGTCCTTCAAAATTCCTGCTTCATAGAAGAGTGTGCCAGATACTCTAGGCCTGTAGGCTGAAGATGGATGCCCCAATGCTGCAGAGGAATTTTGGGTGAATGTTGTATGATATTTTGTTTGTGTTTTGACAAACAAAGATTGCTTGAAGTTAGAGGACAGAACTAGGCACTAGTTAACCATAGAGGTCTGGAGGTCTGTGCAGAGAGGAACAGGAAGTGATAAGGCAGGACAGAGTCAGGATCTTGGCCCTTTTGAACTAGAAGAATGGAAGAGAAAGGAAGTGACTGTGGCTGCTCTCCTGCTTCTCTGATCTTTCAGGTCTTACCCCAATATCTGACTCCTCATTTTTATTAATAAGACTAATTAGATTTATGCTTCATCTGTCATCCAACTTTTGGGGCATGAATTCACATGCACAAAAAAGCCACTTGCACATGCCAAAGCTACACATGGGAACTGTCTGGTACAGTCACCACACCACCAGCTGGCTTTTCCTTTCATACCCAAGCCCTCTGAGCAAGTCTAGAATTTTTCTGTTGCAGCCTCTCTACAGCAAATGCCACAGGTGCTTGGGCTCCAAATGCCACCCGAGTTAGCCCCTCACCACCAGCCAGCTTTGCCTTCAGGCAGCTCTGTGCTTTCACTTCCCGCTGGTCACACATGCTTCTTTCACACATTCCCCCATGCAGATGGCTGACTCTTTGGCTTCTTTTCCCTCATAGGTTTTGGGCTTTCCCTGAACCCCCTCCTCAGGCTGCTGACATGCAATCAGGCCGCAGCTGTCCTAGCCATACTGTGCACCACCTGTGTTCTCTGTTCAGATGTGCTACACAGCAGCAGTAAGCCTCACACTTTACCATCATCATAAGCATGGTGAGACAGTTGGGAATTCTTAAAGTGAAGAATTAGTTTTAAGAGAGAGAGAGAGAGAGAGAGAGAGAGAGAGAGAGAGAGAGAGAGAGAGAGAGAGAGAGAGAGAGAGAGAGAGAGAGAGAGAGAGGTTGCCATGTTAAAAAAGGGGGAAATAGTATTACAATGGAGGGAGTTAGTTCTCCATGATTACACAATAGATGGTTTGAAAATAGAACAATTAAATGAGGGGATAATTAACTTAGCTGGGAGATATTAAATGGCTATAACCCACAATTGGAGTAACACCTCAAGAGCTGAGTAATTTATTCCAAACTCTACAAAGTGATAAGGACTTAAATAGTTCAGGAAAATTATCAGCTGAAGCTAAGAAAGAATTGGCTCTGGTAGATAGGGAATGAGAAGATGCACATGTTTGGATCCATAGTTTTATTGCATTCTTGTTATTTTACCTTCTAAGCATCCCCCTACAAGAATTTTAACACAGAGAGAAAATAATATCTTAGAATGGATATTTTTTCCAGACAGAGTGAAAAATTAAATCCTATGTAGAAAAGGTTTCTGAGTTTATTCTAAAAGGAAAATTGAGATTCCATCAATTAGTAGGAACAGACCCAGCAGAAATTGTAGTACCTTTTACTAATGCTGAAATTTCCTCTTTATGGCCAGAAAAATGAACATTGGCAAAGAGCTTGAAGTAATTTTTTAGGAGAGATTAACAACAAATGTACCCAAAGCCAGAGATTTCTGCTTATAAAGAGAACTAACTGGGTCCTTCCTCACATTGTACAGAGAACACAAATTTCTAGAGGCCCTACATTCTATACTCATGCAAACAAATCAGAAAAGGCAGGTTATAACTCAGGAAATTTGAATAAAGTGGCTCAAAGCCCTTATGATTCTGTTCAAAAGTCAGAATTATATGCTATTCTAGGGTATTATTAGATATTTCCAAAATATCTTAATATACTTACTGGATCTCACTATGTAGACAGAGTTGTTTTATATACTGAAACTTCTGAATTTATTCCATATGATACAGAATTGATTTTGTTATTTATTCAGTTACAAGAAAAGATCAGAAATAGAAATCATCCCTTATATATAACACATATTAGATCTCATAAAGGTCTACCAGCACAAGGTAATGGTGAAATTGATCAACTATTGGTAGGAAATGTCCTAGAAGTCTCAGAATTTCATGAAAAACACCATGTCAATAGCAAGAGTTTGAAAAAGAATTTTTCCATCACTTGTCAACAAGCCAAGGAAATTAAAAGAAAATCTCCTACTTGTTTCTTGTATAACCAAACTCCAGTACCTGCAGGAAGTAACCCACAGGGTACTCAGAGAAATGAACTTTGGTAAATGGACATATTTAATTTTGCAGTTTGGGAAATTAAAATATGCATACCACACCATTGATACATGTTCAGGATTTCAATGGGAAACTGCTTTGAGTTCTGAAAAGACTGATTCTGTAGTCATATATTTGTTAGAAGTTATGGCCATCATGGGGATACCTGTGCAAATTAAGCATGACAATGGTCCAGCATATGTCTCTAGCAAAATGAAACAGTTTTTCGCATACTACAACATAAAGTATATTACAGGTGTACCACACAATCCTACAGGGCAAGCAGTTATAGAAAGATCTAATCAGAAATGCATAATAAAGACACCCAGAGATAGATTGTGTTAGCATTCAGACCCTCTTCTAGTCTGCCCAGCATTCTGACAATGTCATCCTATGTAAAGTCCCCTTTAAGAAAAAAAAACCCTCCCTCTTCTCTCTCTCTCTCTCTCTCTCTCTCTCTCTCTCGCCATGAGGTTGCACACACCTTTAATCTCTCTCTCTCTCTCTCTCTCTCTCTCTCTCTCTCTTCCCCTCTTTCTATCTTTCCTTCTCTTTCTCTCTCTTTCCCTATCTTTCTGCTTCTCTCTCTTTCCCTCTCCCTTCCCCCTTTAATAATAAAACTCTCCACATGAGTGTTATCATATGATGTGAGTGACTTTTGACAGTACCCCCTTGACTACCACCCACGGTGTCTGCATGGCATGTCTCCCTCACCTTCCATGGGGCACCTTGGCTCAAAACCACCAAGGCCATCCTGCATCATTTTTAAAATACAGCATTGGTACTGTGAAAATTCAGCAGTTTCTCCTGGCAGTTCCTCAACCTAAAGCATGCTGGGACCCTGGATTGGATTCAGTCTACCCACAACAGGCTCCCCTTTCAGCTCACCAATTACTCACCACCCCATCCACCAGTGGTAATTGTGTAAGTTTTTTTTTCTTTTTTCTTTATTAAAAAATTTTCTACTCACTCCACATGCTATCCACATACCCCCCTCCTCCCTTCTCCCACCCCCAGCCCTCTTTCCCAAGCCACCCCATATCCCCACATCCCCCAAATCAAGGTCTCCCATGGGGAGTCAGCAAAGCCCAGCACACTGTGCCTAGGCAGGTCCAAGCCCCTTCCCACTGCACCAAGGCTGTGCAAGGTGTCTCACCACAGGCACTGGATTCCAGAAGCCTACCCATAGACCAGGGACAGATCCCAATCCCCCTGCCTGGGTGCCCCCCAAACAGTTCGAGCCAAACAACCATCTTCCATATCCAGAAGGCCTAGTACAGTCCCATGGGGGCTCCACAGCCACCAGTCCACAATTCATGGGCTTCCACTAGTGTGGCCGGTCACCTCTGCACATCTCCCATCAAAATCTCAATGTCCCATGCCTGCAGAATCTCTCCTCTCTCTCATCAATTGGATTCCCAGAGCTCAGCCTGGTGCCTGGCTGTGAATCTCTGCATCTGCTTCCATCAGTCACTGGACAAAGGCTCTATGATGACAGCTAGGTTATTCACTAGACCAGTCACCAGAGTAGACCAATCCAGGCACCCTCTGGACCACTGCCAGCAGATCAAGGTGGGGTCATCCTTGTGGATTCCTGAGAGCCTCCCCAGAGCCCTGCCTCTTCCTATTCCCATGATGTCCTCATCTATCATGTCATCTTCCTCCCTGCCCTCCCATACTGTCCCTGTTCCAGGTTGACCCTCCCATTTCCTTATGTTCTCATTGCCCACGCCTCACCCCCTTCCACCCCCCCCCACACACACCCAGTCCACTCATGTAGATCTCATCCACTACTCCTTTGCAGGGTCATCCATGTGTCCCTACTAGGATCTTTCCCGGTTAGCTAGACTCTCTGGAGTAGTGGGTTGCAGTATGGCCATCCCTTCCCTCACATCTAGTATCTACTTATGAGTGAGTGCATACTATGTTTCTCCTTCTGAGTCTGGATTACCTCACTCAAGATGATATTTTCTAGTTCCATCCATTTGCCTGGAAACTTCATGATATCATTATTTTTACTGCTGAGTAGTACTCCATTGTGTATATGTGCCACATTTTCTTTAACCATTCTTCAGTTGAGGGGCATCTAGGTTATTTCCATGTTCTGGCTATTATGAATATTGCTGATATGAACATAGTTGAGCATGTGTCCTTGTGGTAAGATTGAGCATTCCTTGGATATATGCCCAAGAGTCGTATAGCTGGGTCTTGAGGAAGACTTATTCCCAATTTTCTCAGTAACCACCATACTGATTTCCAGAGTGACTGTACAAGTTTGCATTCCCACCAACAGTGGAGGAGTGTTCCCCTTGCTCCACATCCTCTCCAACATAAACTGTCTTCAGTGTTTTTTATCATAGCCATTCTGACAGGTGTAAGATGGTATCTCAGAGTTGTTTTGGTTTGCATTTCCCTGATGACTAAGGATGTTAAGCAATCCCTTAAATGTTTTTCAGCCATTTGAGATTCTTCTGTTGAGAATTCTCTGTAGCCCATTTTTTAATTGGATTGTTCAGTATTTTTAAGTCTAGCTTTTTGAGTTCTTTATATAATTTGGGATCAGCTTTTTGTCAGATAGAGGTTGGTGAAGATCTTTTCCCATTCTGTAGTCTGTCTTTTTGTCTTATTGACCATGTCCTTTGCTCTACAAAAGCTTCTCAGTTTCAGAAGATCCCATTTATTAATTGTTGCTCCCAGTGTCTGTGCTATTGGTTTATATTTAGGAAGTGGTCTCCTGTGCCAATGCATTCCAGATTACTTCCTATTTTCTCTTCTATCAAATCCAGTGTAACTGGATTTATGTTGAGGTCTTTGATCCACTTCGACTTGAGTTTTGTGCATGGTGAGAGACATGGATCTATTTTCAATCTTCTACATGTTGACATCCTGTTATGCCAGCACCATTTGTTGAAGGTGCTTTCTTTTTTCCATTGTACAGTTTTGGTTTCTTTGTCAAAAATCAGATGTTCATAGGTGTGTGAATTAATGTCAGAGTCTTCAATTCAATTCCATTTGTCCACATGTCAATTTTCATGACAGTACCAAGCTCTTTTTATTACTATATCTCTATAGTAGAGCTTGAGGTCATGAACAGTGATGCCTCCAGAGGTTGCTTTATTGAAAGGATTCTTTTAGCTATCCTGGGTTATTTTTTCCCAAATGAAGTTGAGTATTGTTCTTCCCAAGTCTGTGAAGATTTGTGTTGGGATTTTGATGGGGATTGCACTGAATCTGTAGATTGCTTTTGGTAAGATTGCCATTTTTACTATGTTAATTCTACCTGTCCATGACCATGGGAGATCTTTCCATTTTCTGATATCTTCTTCAGTTTCTTTCTTCAGAGACTTAAAGTTCTTATCAAACAGGTCTTTCACTTGCTTAGTTAGAATTACCCCAAGATATTTTATATTATTTGTGGCTATTGTAAAGGGTCATGTATGGTGATATTTTCTTTTGTACTAAAATGTTATTTTATGTTAATAAATAAAGTTGCCTGGGGGTTAGAGCTATTAGCAAGCCATAAGAAAGCAGGGTGGTGGTGGCGTAAGCTTGTAGTCCTAGCACTTGGTAGGCAGAGTTAGGTAAGTCTCTGTGTGTTCAGGGACACAGCCAGCATTGGATACACATGTCTTTAATCTCAATACCAACCATAGAACACCTGGAGGTCTATACAGACAGGCCGTGATGAGGTGGTCATGTGGTTGGGTTTACAACCAATGAGAAGGCAGAACAGAAACTCTATATAAGGACTTTAACACAGGAAGTAGCTCTGGTTCAGAGAGGTAGGACCACCGCAGGAGGAAGGGTAAGGTTTTAGCTCTTAGCTCTGACCTCTTGGCTTTCTTCCTTGCATTGGTTCTGTGTTTTTTATTTAATAAAACAGTTGGTTACACCTATATTTGGCGCCCAACGTGGGGCAGGAATTTCCACTTAAAACCTGAGAAAGCATAAAAAGAAGATTCTAAAACGGAGCTAAAACAGCTTCCTAGTTGTCTTTTTCAAGTTAGCTGCAGGCTGCGGGCTCGAGCTACTGTATGGCGGGTTCCTGGCATGTTTGACCTGCAGTATGGCGGGAATGAGGCATCTGCAATTGGCACATTAAGCTGCGTGGTGGATTTAGCCTTTGCTAGTACAAAACAAAAAAAAGAGGTTCTGGGCTAAACGCTGCTTTGATAGAAGCATAGACCCACAAAGGCTCCCAGAGTTGAAGGTAAACGTATCACCGCCATGTTGGGAAGCTGAGGTGGGCGGAGCCAGCAGCCACAGCACCGTTTCAGTCTTAGAATGCTGCAGTTTAAAGTAACAGCTTCACAATAAGACAGATTCAGATGGAACAAGACTTTAAATACTTTAAAATGTGTGTAAAAATGTACATAGGCTTCAAAGAGAGAGAAAAAGAAATATATACAGTTGTACAAAGAAATAGATAGTCTTGAAAAATAAAGTCTTTAAAGAGACAGTAAAGGTAGTATAAAATATAAGCCACATAAATATGGATATCACACAGAGAATCTGAATTGTGTTGTCTTTGGGATTCTTAACTGCAGAGAGATATTTGATTGTAAAGGAAGCTGAGTTAAACCAATATGTATATTTTAAAGATACCTTGACTTCAAAATTTGGATGTAAGGATATGTTGCTTTGGAAAGGAAGCTCTGCTTTTGTTTCCACAGAAAGCCAGAGGCTATGGATTTGTTCCAGATTAAGATACATCAGGTTTGACCAGCCAAGACCACCTGAAAGGTCTCCGATGACACCATGGCTCAGATGATCCAACATCCAGAACCGTTTCAAGGCAACTGGCTCAGACGATACACCCTCACGGACTACTCCATGATCCTAAAATTTTCTTTGTGTCCCCATAAGATACAGCGCCTCCCTCCAGCAGGAAGTAGTAAGAGAAGCTACGCCCAAATTCCCAAATTATATGTAATTTACTTTGTTAAGGTTAAAACCTTCCTTTTTGAAAAAAAAAGGGAAGTGCTATGAGATGTTCTGTATGGCAAATGTGTTGCTCTGATTGGTCAATAAATAAAACACTGATTGGCCAGTGGCTAGGCAGGAAGTAGGTGGGACTAACAGAGAGGAGAAAAGAACAGGAAGGCAGAAGGAGTCACTGCCAGCCAGCCACCGCCAGGACAAGCAGCATGTAAAGATGCCAGTAAGCCACGAGCCATGTGGCAAGGTATAGATTTATGGAAGTGGATTAATTTAAGCTATAAGAACAGTTAGTAAGAAGCCTGCCACGGCCATACAGTTTGTAAGCAATATAAGTCTCTGTGTTTACTTGGTTGGGTCTGAGTGACTGTGGGCCAGCCAGGAAAACTCTAGCTACAGTCATGTTTCTCTGATTTCTTTCTCAGCCCATTTATCATTTGTATATAGAAGGGCTACTGATTTTTTTTAGTTAATCTTGTATCCTGCCACCCACCATAACTGAAGGAGTTTATCAGCTGTAGAAGTTCCCTGGTAGAATTTTTGGGGTCACTTATGTATACTATCATATCATCTGCAAATAGTGAAAGTTTGACTTCTTCCTTTCAAATTTGTATCCACTTGATGTCCTTTTATTGTCTTATTGCTCTATCTAGAACTTAAAGTACTATGTTGAATAAGTATGGGGAGAGCAGACAGCCTTGTCTTGTTCCTAATTTTAGTGGAATCGCTTTGAGTTTCTCTCCATTTAATTTGATGTTGGCTGTCAGCTTGCTGTAAATTGCCTTTATTATGTTTAGGTATGTTCCTTGTGTTCCTGATCTCTCTAGAACCTTTATCATGAGGGGGTGTTGGATTTTGTCAAAGGCTTTTTCAGCATCTGATGAGATATCATGATCCTTTCAGTTTGTTTATCTGTATTACTTGACAGATTTTAGTATGTTGAACCATCCTTGCATCCCTGGGATGAAGCCTACTTGGTCATAGTGGATAATTTTTTTGATGTGTCCCTGGATTCAGCTAGCCAGTATTTTATTGAGTATTTTTGCATCAATGTTCATGAGGGAGATTGTTCTGTAATTCTCTTTCTTTGTTGCATCTTTGTGTAGTTTGGGTATCAGGGTAACTGTAGCCTCATAAAAGAATTTGGTAATGTTGCTTCTGTTTCTATTGTGTGGAACAATTTGAAGAGCATTGGTATTTGCTCTTCTTTGAAAATTTGGTAGAATTCTGTGCTGAAACCATCTGGTCCTGGGCTTTTTTTGGTTGGAAGATTTTTAATGACTGTTTCTATTTCCTTAGGGGTTATTGGTCTATTTAAATAGTTCATCTGGTCTTGATTTAACTTTGGTATGGGGTACCTATCCAGAAAATCATTTCTTTCAGATTTTCCAATTTTGTGGAGTAGAGGTTTTTGAAGTATGACCTGATGACTCTGTGGATTTCTTCATTGTCCATTGTTATGTCTCCCTTTTCATTTCTGATTATGTTAATTTGGATGCTCTCTCTCTTCTTTTTGGTTAATTTGGATAAGGGCTTGTCTATCTTGTTGATTTTCTCAAAGAACCAATTCTTTGTTTCATTGATTCTTTATATTGTTCTCTTTGTTTCTATTTTATTGATTTCAGCCCTCAATTTGATTATTTCCTGGCATCTGTTTCTCCTGGGTGAGTTTGCTTCTTCTTGTTCTAGAGCTTTCACTTGTGCTGTTAAGTCACTAGTATGAGATTTCTCCAACTTCTTTATGTGAGCATTTAGAGCTATGAATTTTCCCTCTTAGCACTTCTTTCATGGTGTCCCATAACTTTGGGTATGTTGTACATTCATTTTCATTGAATTCTAGGAAATCTTTAATTTCTTTATTTCTTCCTTGACCCCATTGGGTATTCAATTTGGCATTATTCAGTTTCCATTAGATTGTAGGCTTTCTGTAATTTTTTTTGTTGAAGTCTAACTTTAAGCCATGGTGGTCTGATAAGAGACAGGAGGTTATTTCGATTTTTTTTTTGTCTGTTGAGATTTGCTTTGTGACCAAGCATGTGGTCAATTTTGGAGAAGGTTCCATGGAGTGCTGAAAAGAAGGTATATTCTTTTGTGTTAGGGTGGAATATTCTGTAGATATCTATTAAGTCCATTTGAATCATAATTTCTGTTATTTCCCTTATTTCTCTGTTAAGTTTCAGTCTGGCAGACCTGTCCATTGGTGAGAATGGGGTGTTGAAGTCTCCCACTACTAGTGCATGGGGTTTGATATGTCATTTAAGTTTTAGTAATGCTTCTTTTAAAACTGTAGGTGCCCTTGTATTTGGGGCATAAATATTCAGAATTGAGACTTCATCTTGTTGGATTTTCCCTGTGATAAATATGTAATGTCCTTCCTGATCTCTTTTGATTTATTTTAGTTTGAAGTCTATTTTATTAGATATTAGGATAGCTACACCAGCTTGCTTCTTAAATCTGCTTGATTGGAAAGTCTTTCCCCAGCCTTTTATTCTGAGGTAGTGTCTGTCTTTGAAGTTGAGATGTGTTTCTTGCATGCAGCAAATGGATGGATCTTGTTTTCATATCCATTCTGTTAGCCTGCGTCATTTTATAGATGAATTGAGACCATTAATATTAATGGGTATTATTGACCAGTGATTGTTAATTCCTGTTATTTTTTGGTGTAGTGTTGTATGTTTCCCTTCTTTGGTATTTGTTGGTAGGGGAATATCTATTGCCTGTGTTTTAATGGGTGTATCTAAGTTCCTTAGGTTGGATTTTTTCCTTCAATTTCTTTTTGTAGGGCTGTATTTGTGGAGAAATATTGTTTAAATCTGGTTTTATCATGGAATATTTTGTTTACTCTGTCTATGGCAATTGAGAGTTTTGCTGGGTATAATAGCCTGGGTTGGTATCTATGGTCTCCTAGTGTCTGCATATAATCTGTCCAGGACCTTTTGTCTTTTAGAGTCTCCATTGAGAAATCAGGTGTTATTCTGATGGGTCTGCCTTTGTATGTTACTTGGCCTTTTTCCTTTGCAGCTCTTAATATTTTTTCTTTATTCTGTATGTTTAGTGGTTTGATTATTATGTGGCAAGGGGATTTTTTTTTGGATCCAGATTATTTGGTGTTCTGTAACCTTCTTGTATCTTTATAGGCATTTCCTTCTTTAGATTGGGAATGTTTTCTTCTATGATTTTGTTGAATATATTTTCTGTGCCTTTGAGTTGGTATTCTTCTTCTTCTATCCCTATTATTCTTAGGTTTGGTCTTTTCATGGTGTCCCATATTTCCTGGACATTTTGGGTCATGACTTTGCTGGCTTTAGTGTGTTCTTTGACTGATGATTCTATTTCCTCTATCGTATTTTCAACACCAGAGATCTGCTCTTCCATCTCTTGCATTCTGTTGGTTATGCTTGCATCTGTATTTCCCGTTCATTTACTCATTTTTTCTGTTTCCAGCATTTCCTTAGTTCGTGTCTTCTTTATTGTCTCAATTTCAGTTTTTAATTCTTGAACTGTTTCTCTCACTTGTTTAATTGCTCTCTCTTGACTTTCAATTGGTTTACTGATTTCTTCCCATTTTTTGTTTGACTTTTCCTCAATTTCTTTAGGGGAATTTTTCATTTCCTCTTTTAAGATCTCTAATATCTTCTTAAAGTCATTTTTATGGTAGATATCTTCTGTTTCTTCTGTGTTGGGATGTTCAGGCCTTGCTGATGTCGGTTCTGATGGAGCCATATTGGTTTTTATGTTGTTGACTGTATTTTTGCACTGGCGTCTCCCCATCTCTTTCTTTACTTGGTGAAAGTGGTGTCTGTGTCTGAGGGAGCCTTTCTTGGTCTGATTGATACTCTTGGTCCAGTGGGAGTTCTTGGCCTAGTCAATGCTGATGGACTCTGTTTCAGGGAGCAGCTCTTAGTTTAATTGGTGCTAGTGGGCTCTGTCTCAGGGAGTAGCTGCAGTCTAAGCGCATGGTGGATGGTGGTAGTTGACTTGTCTGCAGGAGGTCTGCCTGCCAACTGGCCTGAAACTGAGACTCTTAGTCCAATCAGGTGTTGGCAGGCTCTGTCTCAGGGAACAGTTGAGTCTCAGAAGGTGCTTGGAATTTGGGATGGGTGGGGCTTGGGTTACAGGGTCTGATGGGGGATGGTGGTAGTCTGACCTGTGTGCAGGAGGTCAGCCTGCCAACTGGCCTGAAACTGGGACTGCAATGGGTGGTGGTGTAGGGGCACAGGGTTTGCCCCTGGGCCCAAAGCCTAGGGGCTGGGGTGTTTGGGTATGAGGATAATGACTCAACTCTTAGTCCAGTCAGGTCCAGAGGTTCAGAATTTTAACATTGATAAATGCAGTTTTGAGAACCTGATAGACCACTGACTACAGACAGTCTTGGCATTCCTAAAATTTCTGTGGACTTTACTGGTCACAGCATTTAGAGACAGGCTAGCATTAGAGATGATATGGAAGCCTCTCTCTTATTCCTTCACTCACTCAACCACTTCCATTCGATGAATTTCCTCTGGTTATAGATTTAAAGATATGTTTCACTGGGCTGAAACCATGCCCTAGAAAATATTTATACCTTTTAACCCAAAACCATAGCTTTTGCTATGACACCAAGATGTAAATCTCTTCAAGTTGTTTTAGACACTTGCACATTCCTGCACAGATCCACCACTCCTGCCAGACTCATGCCAAGGTCAAACCCTCAGGTGCCCTCTAGATACACCACCAGCCACTGCACCATCCAAGGACACCAACTGGACAAATACTGGTAGGTTAATTTTACCCACATGCCCACTCATAAAAACTCCATTATCTCCTAATTCATTGACACTTTCATAGGATAGATAGAGGCATTTCCAGCCTCCAGAGAAATAGCAAATATTATGAATCCTGTTCTCCTAGAACACATCACTCCTCTATTGGCATGCCGTTTCCCCAAGCTCCTGGGACTTCATTGCTGGTACCACCTCTCCAGGCTCCAGTGGGTACCTACTCAGCAACTGGAACCTGGTTTTCCAAGATGTCCCAATGAAGGACATATCAGTTCTCATCTCTTACTCATTCACACTTCCCTATTCTGTACAACCAGGGTACTTCTTTGTCCCATTCTTTCTGGCAGTTAGCACTCTTCCTGTGGCTAGCCCCATTCATGAGGCCAATGATAATGATCTATTTTTCCCTAGCAACCTGCCTTCTCAGGTCCCTCAAGGAACAGATGCCTGAGGTCTCCACAATGACAGTTAACTGAATGCTTCTTCACTCATACCTCCCACTGCGCATGACCCTGACTTCCAACTTACCCCTCCCCACTTCATCCCCAAATCAGCAAGAAGCAGTCTCCATAATTCATCACCCTCATTTCCTCCCACTTTCTATCCATAACTCACCTTTTTATAATCATAAAAAAGGGAGGAATGTTAGCATTCAGACCAGCCCCTGGCCTGCCCAGCATCCTAAACATGTCATCCTATGTCAAGTCCCCATGAAGAAAAAAAAAACCCTCCCTTTTCTTTCTCTCTCTTCCTCTTTATTTCTTTCTCTATCATTCCCCCTCCTTTCTCTCTCTCTCTCTCTCTCTCTCTCTCTCTCTCTCTCTCTCTCTCTTTCTCTCTCTGTCTCATTTATTTTCTTTTTCTCTCCATTTCCCCTTTAATAATACAACTCTCCATGTAAGCACTATTACATGATGTGAGTGACTTTCAACCATGCCCCCTTGGCCACTGCCCACTATGTCTGCATGTTATGTCTCCCTCATCCACCGTGGGGCACCTTGGCTCAAAACCACCAAGGCCACCATGCACCATTTTTAAAATAAAACATATTGCATAATATTTTATTAACTTTAAATTTTGTAACAGCTAATGAGAAAGGAACAACAGCTGTGGAGAGACATTGGATAATAGAAAAAAACTACAGAATTAAATCAGCCTATATACTTTAAAGATGTCTTGACTTCAGAAATGTTACATTGGTAAAGAGGTTTTGCTTTTGTTTCCACAGGAGAAGAAAAACTATGGATACTATCAAAATTAATAAAGATTAGATTCGAACAAGAGAGAACTCTTGATTAGAAGAAGTGATAGTTCATCATACAGCATAGCCATTCAATGTAAATTAACTTATAAGACTAACAAATGCTTTTCATTTGATCACATATAACTTGCCAAAAGGGAAACTCCTCAAAGTTAGGGTTGAGTCAGGGTTTTGTTTTTGTCTTTCCAGGAGAATGAATGCAACTAGCTAAGGAATCTGAAGACTACCGGAAAAATGAAATATCTGAAGAAAAAGGACAAATCATCCAGAGACAATGTCTCAAGAAGAAGAGTAAATTGGCCTATTGATATATCACATTTTCAACAGGGTAGAATTTCACATATCTTCCCAAATGTTTGTTTCTGCTGTTCTCTACAGACATATAAGACAATTGGTCTTTCTGTAGTCCCAGTTCAATTAAACATTAAAGCTGTCTTTGGAGTTGGAGTGTGGCTCTCTCCTTCTCTAAACCCAAGCATGCTTGTTAAAAGAAAAATTCAAAATCTCTGTCTCTTGTCAGAAGATCCACCTAATATGGGACAGAAGAAAAACCAAAATTAAGGGACTATATTCTTGCCACTAACCTCATAATTCTTTGGCTATAGTTTGATGCTTTAAAACTTTTCTTTTCTTTAAATTTTATAATTAATTCAATTTTACATATCAGCCATGGATTCCCCTGTCCTCCTTCCTCCCAACCCCCTTCCCCCAATCCACCCCCATTCTCACCTCATCCAAGGCAAGGACTCCCCTGGGGATTCAGCCCAGCCTGGTAGATTCAGTTGAGGCAGGTCCAGTCCCCTGCTCCCTTTACCTAGGCTGAGAAAAGTGTCCCAGCATAGGCCCTAGGTTCCAAAAAGCAAGCTCATGCACTAAGGACAGGTTCCATTCCTACTGCCTGGGGTCATCCTAAATAGTTCATCCTAAATAGCTAATCAACTGTCTCACTTACCAGAGGGCCTGATCCAGTTCCATGGGGGCTCCTCAGCTATTGGCTCATAGTTCATGTGTTTCCACTAGTTTGACTATTTGTCCCTGTGCTTTTTCCAATCATGGTCTCAATATTTCTTGCTCATATAATCCCTCCTCTCTCTTGCCGATTGGACTCCTGGAGCTCCACCTGGATCCTGGCCATGGATCTCTGCATCTGCTTCCATCAGTCACTGGATGAGAGTTCTATCATGACAATTAGGGTGTTCGGCCATCCGATCACCAAAGTAGGTGAGTTCAGGCTTTCTCTCGACCATTGCCAGTAGTCTATTGTGGAGGTATCTTTTTGGATTTCTGGGGACCTCTCTAGAACTTTGACTCTTCCTATTCCCACAGGATCTTCATTTATCATGGTATCTCTTTCCTTGTTCTCTCTCTCTGTTCTTGATCCAGCTGGGATCTCCCACTCCCCTAAGCTCTCTTTCCCCCAACCCTTGTCCTTCATTACCCCCCCTTACGTCCAGTTTGCTCATGTAGATCTCATCCATTTCTTTATCATTGGGCAATCAATGTGTCTTTCTTAGGGTCCTCTTTACTAGGTAGCCTCCCTGGAGTTGTGAGTAGCAGTCTAGTCATCCTTTGCTTTACATCTAGTATCCACCTATGAGTGAGTACATACCATGTTTGTCTTTATGAGTCTGGGTTACCTCACTCAGGATTTTTTCTAGATCCATCCATTTGTTCCAAAACTCATGATGTCATTGTTTTTCTCTGCTGAGTAGTACTCCAATGTGTATATGTACCACATTTTATCTATCCATTCTTCATTTTAAGGGCATCTAGGTGGTTTCCAGGTTCTGGCTATTACAAACAATGCTGATATGAACATAGCTGAGCATGTACCCTTGTGGTATGATTGAGCATTCCTTGAGTATATGCCCAAGAGTGGTATAGCTGGGTCTTGGGGGAGATTGGTTCCCAATTTTCTAAGAAAGTGCCATATTGTTTCCAAAGTGGCTGTACAAGTTTGCATTCCCACCAACAGTGTAGGAGTGTTCCCCTTGATTCCACATCCTCTCCAGCATAAGCCATCTTCAGTGTTTTTGATCTTAGCCATTCTGAGAGGTGTAAGGTGGTATCTCAGAGTCATTTTGATTTGCATTTCCTCAATGATTAGGGATGTTGAGCAATTCCTTAAATGTCTTTCAGCCATTTGAGCTTCCTCTGTTGAGAGTTCTGTTTAGCTCTATAGCCCATTTCTTTTTATTTTTTGTTAATTTTTAAATTTATTTTTAAAATAAAGAAATAAATATGAAGTGTGTTAAGAGAAATAAAAATAGAAAAGACCAAAGAAAGCCAAATGTGCAAAGAAAATAAAAATATGTTGGTCCCACAATCTAAAATAGCTCAGAATAGTAGCTATGACCACCTCCTTTTCATCAACATATTAGTAAAACTCTTTCAGATGCTAATACTGTTTGACATATTATTATAAACAGATAATATGCCACATATATTATAACATGTTATTATTTGGTTGTTTTCATACAATATTTCATTCCATCCTGTCTTTCCTATCTGTCTACATTTTCTTTTTTTATTTTATAATTTAATTTAATTTTACATATAGCCACGTATTCCCCTGTCCTCGCTCCTCCCGGCCCCCACCCTGCCCTCTCCCCAGCCCACCCCCCCATTCCCATCTCCTTCAGGGCAAGGACTCCCCTGGGGATTCAGCTATAGCTCATTTCTTAATTGGACTGTTGGGCATTTTGATGTCTAATTTCTTGAGTTCTTTATATATTCTGGATATCAGCCCTCTGTCAGATGTGGGGTTGGTGAAGATCTTTTCCTATTCTGTAGGCTGTTGCTTTGTCTTGTTGACCGTGTCCTTTGCTCTACAAGAGCTTCTCAGTTTCAAGAGGTCCCATTGATTAACTGTTTCTCTCAGTGTCTGTGTTACTGGTGTTATATTTAGGAAGTGATCTCTGATGCCAATGCATTCAAGATTACTTCCTACTTTCTCTTCTATCAGGCTCAGAGTAACTGGATTTATGTTGAGGTCTTTGATCCACTTGGACTTAAGTTTTGTGCATGGTGACAGATATGGATCTATGCATTCCTCTGCATGTTGACATCCAGTTATGCCAGCACCATTTGTTGAAGATGTTTTCTTTTTTCCATTGTACACTTTTGGCTTCTTTGTCAAAATTATATGTTCATAGGTGTGTGGATTAATGTCAGGGTCTTCAGTTCAATTCCATTGGTCCACATGTTGGTTTTTACACCAGTACCAAGCTGTTTTTATTACTATAGCTCTAGAGTAGAGCTTGAAGTCAGGGATCATGATGCCTCCAGAAGTTGTTTTATTGTACAGGATTCTTTTGGCTATCCTGGGTTATTTTTTCCCAAATGAAGTTGAGTATTGTTTTTCCCAAGTCTGTGAAGAATTGTGTTGGGATTTTGATGGGGATTGCATTGAATCTATAGATTGCTTTTGGTAAGATTGCCATTTTTACTATGTTAATCCTGCCTATCCATGAGCATGGGAGATCTTTCCATTTTCTGACATCTTTTTCAATTTCTTTTTTCAGGGACTTAAAGTTCTTGTCATACAGGTCCTTTGCTTGCTTAGTTAGAGTTACTCCAAGGTATTTTATATCATTTGTGGCTATTGTAAAGGGTATATCTCTGATTTCCTTCTCAGCCTGTTTGTCAATTGTATATAGGAGGGCTACTGATTTTTTTGAGTTAATCTTGTATCCTGCTACATTGCTTAAGGTGTTTATAAGCTGTATGAGTTCCTTGGTCGAATTTTTAGGGTCACTTATATATACTATCATGTCATCTGCAAATAGCGAAAGCTTGACTTCTTCCTTTCCCATTTGTATCCCCTTGATCTCCTTATGTTGTCTTATTGCTCTGGCTAGAACTTCAAGTATGAGGAGAGCGGACAGCCTTGTCTTGTTCCTGATTTTAGTGGAATCACTTTGAGTTTCTCTCCATTTATTTTGATGTTGGCTGTCAGCTTGCTGTAAATTGCCTATATTATGTTTAGGTATGTTCCCTGTATTCCTGATCTTTCCAAGACCTTCATCATGAAGGGATGTTGGATTTTGTCAAATGCCTTTTCAGCATCTAGTGAGATGATCATGTGGTTTTTTTCTTTCAGTTTGTTTATATGGTGTATTACATTGACAGACTTTAGTATGTTGAACCACCCTTGCATCCCTGGGATGTGGCCTACTTGGTCATGGTGGATAATTGTTTTGATGTGTTCTTGGAGTCTGTTTGCCAGTATTTTATTGAGTATTTTTGCATCAATGTTCATGAGGGAGATTGGTCTGTAGTTCTCTTTCTTTGTTGCATCTTTGTTTGGCTTGGGAATCAGGATAATTGTAGCCTCATAGAAGTTTGGTAATGTTCCTTCTGTTTCTATTGTGTGGAACAATTTAAAGAGTATTGGTATTAACTCTTCTTTGAAGATCTGGTAGAATTCTGTGCTGAAACCATCTAGTCCTGGGCTTTTTTTGGTTGGAAGATTTTTAATGACTGATTCTATTTCCTTAGGAGTTATTGGACTATTTAAATAGTTTACCTGGTCTTGATTTAACTCAGGTTTGTGCTACCTATCCAGAAAATTATCCATTTCTTTTAGATTTTCCAGTTTTGTGGAATAGAGGTTTTTGAAGTGTGACCTGATGATTTTCTGGATTTCCTCAGTGTTAGAGAAGTACACACACACTACCACCAAAAGATAACAGGAATTAACAATCACTGGTCATTAATATCCCTTAATACCAGTGAATTTAATTCACCTATAAAAAGACACAAGCTAACAGAATGGATATGAAAGCAGGACCCATCTTTCTGCTGCATACAATAAACACACCTCAAATTCAAAGATAGACACTACTTAAGAATAAAAGGCTAGGAAAAGTCTTTCCAATCAAATGGTTTTAAGAAGCAAGCTGGTGTATCCATCCTAATATCCAGCAAGATAGACTTCAAACTAAAATCAGTCAAAAGAGATCATTACATACTCATCACAGGAAAGATTCACCAAGATGAAGTTTCAATTATGAACATTTATGCTCCAAACACAAGGTCACCAACATATGTAAAAGAAATGTTACTAAAGCTTAAATCACACATCAAACCCCACACATTAATAGTGGGAGACTTCAACACCCTAGTCTCACCATTGGACAGGTTTGCCAAATCGAAACGTAACAGAGAAATAAAGGACTTAACTGATGTTATGACTCAAATGGACTTAATCAATATCTACAGAACATTCCATCCTAACAAAAAAGAATATACCTTCTTCTCAGCACCCCATGGAATCTTCTCTAAAATCGACCACATACTTGGCCACAAAGCAAATCTCAACAGATACAAAAGAATTGGAATAACCTCCTGTGTTCTATCAGACCACCATGGTTTAAAGTTAGATTTCAACAACAACAAAAACTTTTCTTAAGATATAAATATTATCTCAAAATTTATAAAATTACTATGTATTTAAACTTTTGTCATATTAATGGTCATATAGAGTACTAATTCTAGAAAAAAAAGGCTTCATCTAGCTTCCTGTACATGATTTTAAGTTTGAGTCTTTATCAGGTAACTAGGAATTAAACTTTGTACTCTGTATGTACATAAGAAATTATAGTCCTTCAACTTCTTTTAGATCTGCTGCATATGACTTTTAAAATGTTTAAGTTTTCTGCAGTGAAACATGACCATGCCTAACAGTGATTTTTGAAGTCTTCAAAAGGATAATGATGATTTCACCTGGACTATGGTAATGCCACTAAGCTGGCAAACATCACCTAAAGATCAGCTTTGGACTACAAACTGCTCAGCACAATTTCCAGATAGCTAGCTGAGATGGTCCAGCCTCACAGACTACTCTATCCAGAACTTGACATAGCTCTGCACTTTCCCATTACACAGAGACTGGACAACAAGAAATACAGCTAGCTTTCCCAGGACTTGACAATTATCTCAGGTTTTTCAGGGTCCTCTAAAGCATCAGGTACCCTGAAGTCCTTGCTCCCTGACAACAGGAAGTAATTTTAAGAACATGATGCTCATATTCCCAAGAGTTGGGGTGGGTGGGTTTTGATCATTCAGAGGGTTATGGCTATTTGTCATCATTTGGGGTGGTTAGTTTCAAGTTGTTATTGTTAATAGTCAGGGAAAAGGCTGAGCAAAGGAGATTAGACTCATGAATCTTGTTCTGAAAAGGAAAAGGGGGAATATAGAAATGATAGGATAAAAAGGTAGATTGTTGAATCTACCCTTAAACCCAAAAAGCAACTACTAATTTTAAATATCTTACATTGGCTTTGATTTTTGTCTATTGATACAAATTTGAGGTTATTTTTGTTATGCTGTATATACATTATAGAATGATAGGATAAAAAGGTGGATTGTTGAACCTACTTTTAAACCAAAACAGCAACTACTAGTCTTCAATATTTTAAATGGGTATGGATTTTTGTTAATGGATAGAAATTTGAGGTTATTTTTGTTATATTGTATATATATATTTCTACTCTTGTTTAAGATATTTTTGTATATTGATACAAATTTAAGGTTATTTTTGTAAGAAAATAATGTATATACTTTCCTACTCTTGTTCAAGGTATTATACCTATACAGCTCATTTAACAATGTAATGTAAATTTCTAATCCTTGAAAGTTATCATTACAAATTATTTAGAAGAATAATAAATGCAGGTTTAGTTTATTACAATCAAACTTGTAGTCATGCTAGGTATGTTTTCAAGGTCAAATAGAGCTACATTTTAGATAGACAGGTGGTCTTTAAACACTTCAGAGGCCTACAGAATATAGCATTTAAAATTTTTTTATGACATAAGTTTTTTTTAATGACAATGAGACATGTCTGCTCCTGGCAGCACCAACCTACTTCAGAGTAGATGATGGGCATCAAAGAAACTTCATATGGAGTTTACTTTCTTTGTAGCAAAAATTAGCCACTGGGCAAGAAAGTGCCCTTGCCTAGACTGCTGTCAATATTCCAAATCAGACAATCAGGGCATGAAAGGAAGTGACTGCTGAACTTTGCCAAGACAAGATGGTACAGTTCTTCAAAAATCCTGCTTCTCTGGCCAGGCAGTGGTGGTGCACGCCTTTAATCCCAGCACTTGGGAGGCAGAGCCAGGTGGATCTCTGTGAGTTTGAGGCCAGCCTGGGCTACCAAGTGAGTCCCAGGAAAGGCGCAAAGCTACACAGAGAAACCCTGTCTCTAAAAACCAAAAAAAAAAAAATCCTGTTTCTCAGAAAAATCTGTCAGAAGTTCCAGGCATGTAGGCCAAAGATGTATGCCCCAATATTACAGAGGAAACTTGGGTAACTGTCCAGGCAGCCAGTACTTTCTGTCATTTCTTAATTTTGGAAGTTGTTTGCTCTGTACTTCCTGTTTACTCAGGTAATATTATATCCTTCTCAGGTCTTTGACAGAGGTGAGGACTAGATAGTTATAGCTGTAGTTATAGTTTTCCTTGTTACCAAAATCAGAAAAGAAACTCACAAAATAGGTGTAAAGTATATTAGGTTGAGAGACATAAAAAGATAGTTTGGGGTTGGTAATACAAATTAGGATAGAAAGTGAATTAGGTAAAACACTTTCGACTCACCAAGATAGGATAGATAATGGAGTATTTTCTTTAAATTTTTCAAATTCTAAAGGACTAGACATTGCTAATGTAATTATTGCCTGTATATATTTGCATATAGTTATTGTACTTATTGTATATAGTTTTTCTATGTTAGTTAAAACCTTCTCTTTTATTTAGACAAAAAAAAGGGAAAATGTTCTGTGATATTTTGTTTCTGTTCTGATATATAAAACTTGCTTGGAGTCAAAGGGTAGAGCTAGCCACTAGTTAACCATAGAGGTATAGAGGTCTGTAGAGAGAGGAACAGGAAGTGATAAGGTGGGGCAGAGACAGGATTTTGGCTCTTTTGGACTGGAGGAACAGAAGAGGAAGGAAGGAACTGTGGATGCCCTCCTACTTCTTTGATCTTTCAGGTTTTACCCCAATATTTGTCTCCTGGTTTTTATTGGTAAGATTAGCTAGATTTATACCTCAGGTGACTGTCCACGCAGCCAAATGTCTTTGTGTGGGAGACCAGCTCTCACATTTATTTACTCCAGGGACTCTTGAGGAGTGAGGAATAAGAGGCTTAGATAGAAATATAGAGAGGAGAGAAACAGATAGAAACACAGGATAGCCTCAGATGGGCCTGGATTCTTATCCACAGGCCCAGAATTTTATTCAAAAGGGCTTTTTATAACAATGTCAAGGGGAGGGGCAAAAGACCTCCCCCTTGCTAGATACAGCCAAGTGTAGACCCTTCCAAACACCTGGTACTCAGGTCCATGGGTCAATCATCCTCTTTTTTTTTTCAAATTTTTTGCCAACTTTTTTTTCATTTTTATTTAGTTATTTTTTTCTATTATTAGCTTGATACAGTACAAATTCTTATCCTAATTGTGAAATGTTTCATTGAGGCTTGCCCAGTGATTGAGTAATAACAAAACTTATTATAAGTCACAGTCATCCTAGGGTCCCCCCCCCCCGCCACGTAGCCCCCCTGGTTCTGTGGGTTGCAATCTGATTGTTCTTTGCTTTATATCTAGTATCCACTTATGAGTGAGTTCATACCATGTTTGTCCTTCATGGGTTTGGGTTACCTCACTCAGGATGATATTTTCTAGTTTCATCCATTTGCCTGCAAATTTCATGCTTTCATTGTTTTTCTCTGCTGAGTAGTACTCCATTGTGTATATGTACCACATTTTCTTAATCCATTCTTCAGTTAATGGGCATCTAGGTTGTTTCCAGGTTCTGGCTATTATGAATAGTGCTGCTATGAACATAGTTGAGCATGTATCCTTACGGTATGATTGAGCATTCCTTGGGTATATGCCCAAGAGTGGTATGGCTGGGTCTTAAGGTAGAGTGATTCCCTATTTTCTGAGAAACTGCCATACTGATTACAACAGTGGTTGTACAAGTTTGCATTCCCACCAACAGTGGAGGAGTGTTCCCTTTACTCCACATCCTCTCCAACATTGACTGTCATTAGTGTTTTTGATCATAGCCATTCTGACAGGTGTAAGGTGGTATCTTGGAGTCATTTTGATTTGCATTTCTCTGATGACTAAGGATGTTGAGCATTTCTTTAAATATCTTTCAGCCATTTGAGATCCTTCTTTTGAGAATTCTCTGTTTAGTTCTTTAGCCCATTTTTTAATTGGATTGTTCAGTATTTTGATGTCTAGTTTCTTGAGTTCTTTATATACTTTGGAGATCAGTCCTCTTTCACTATTTGCACATGATATGATAGTATACATAAGTGACCCCAAAAATTCTACCAGGGAACTCCTACAGCTGATAAACTTCTTCAGTAAAGTGGCAGGATACAAGATCAACTCAAAAAATCAGTAGCCCTCCTATACACACATGATAAAAGGGATGAGAAAGAAATCAGAGAAACATCACCCTTTACAATAGCCACAAATAATATAAAATACCTTGGGGTAACTCTAACTAAGCAAGTGAAAGACCTGTTTGATAAGAACTTTAAGTCTCTAAAGAAAGAAATTGATGAAGATATCAGAAAATGGAAGGATCTCCCATGCTCATGGAAAGGTAGGATTAACTTAGTAAAAATGGCAATCTTACCAAAAGCAATCTACAGATTCAATGCAATCCCCATCAAAATCCCACACAAATCTTCAAAGACTTGGAAAGAACAATACTCAACTTCATATGAAAAAACAAAAGACCCAGGATAGCTAAAAGAATCCTGTATAATAAAGCAACCTTTGGAGGCATCACCATCCCTGACCTCAAGCTCTGCTATAGAGCTATAGTAATAAAACCAGCTTGGTACTGGCATAAAAACCAACATGTGGACCAATGGAATCAAACTGAAGACCCTGACATTAATCCACACACCTATGAACATATAATTTTTTACAAAGAAGCCAAAATTGTACCATGGAAATAGAAAGCATCTTCAACAAATGGTGCTGGCATAACTGGATGTCAACATGCAGAAGGCTGCAAATAGATCCACATCTGTCGCCATGCACAAACCTCAAGTCCAAGTGGATCAAAGACTTCAACATAAATCCAGTTACTCTGAACTTGATAGAAGAGAAAGTAGGAAGTACTCTTGAATGCATTGGCATAGGAGATCACTTCCTAAATATAATACCAGTAGCACAGACACTGAGAACAACAATTAATAAATGGGACCTCTTAAAACTGAGAAGCTTTTGTAGGGCAAAAGACAAGGTCAATAAGACAAAAAGACAGCCTACAGAATAGGAAAAGGTCTTCACCAACCCCACATCTGACAGAGGACTGATCTCCTCTTATGCAGTCATCCTCTTATGCAGTCCTGCTTGGTAAAGCCACTAGGAAAGCTCAGTGGGCTCCAACAGGCCCCCCTTATTAACATTTTGAAAGGGCTCCCCACAATCTCACAGCAATCTCCATGAAAGAGCTCACAGCAATCTCCATAGCTGTCACACCTCCCAGTAAAGGAGTAGAGGATGATAAAGATGGAATGTCCTTTTTGGAATTGGTCTAAGATGACTATAGCAGTCTTAGCTGCATTAAACTCCTTCTTTAAAATAAAAAACTCTTGATGCAACTGCATCAAATAAGTCAAACTCCTGATGCAACTGCATCAAACATAAAGACTCCTTTAGCTTCCTCATTAACATTAACAGGTTAGCATAATTCTAACATAAATATTGCTATTCATAATTATAATTCTCTCAAACTTACATTGAAAGCAAACTCTTAATAGAACCATTAACACTTTAAAAACTTTAGCAAAACATCCAAAAGCAATTTCTTAATAGAACTATACAAACATAACATTAATCCACTCAAGTAACAAGAAATAATTTTAAATTATATAGACTGAGAAATATTAACTCTCCATTTTCTTTATAATTTTTTTAAACTAAATCTCGAGCCTAGTTAGAAAAACCCCCAAACTTCTCCATTTAAACAGTTTCTTTTTCTTTTCTTTTTTTTTTGTTTTTGTTTTTGTTTTTGTTTTTCAAGACAGGGTTTCTCCATGTAGTTTTGGTGCCTGTCCTGGACCTTGCTCTGTAGACCAGGCTGTGGTGATATTTTATTTGTGCTGAAATGTGATTTTATTTGTGTGTTAATAAATAAAGTTTGCCTGGAGATTAGTGGTCATAGTCAGCCATAAACAGAAATCAGGTGGTGGTAGCACACTCCCTTAATCTGATCACATGGCAGTCGAGAATTCTACCACTGAACTGCACAAGAAAACTTCAGCTACACCAGGCTGGCCTCAAACTCAGAGATCCACCTGGCTCTGCCTCCCAAGTGCTGGGATTAAAGGCGTGCACCACTGCCACCTGGCAAACAGTAGCATTTTTAACATAAAGCCAGTTCATAAATCATTACAGTTAACAGAGTCTATTTGCATAAGTAAATTCAAAATTGTCCAATTGCAATGAAATCACTCCTGTCCATCTCATTTCTTAAGTTCAAAAGAATAATTTCTGGTACCAGTCTTCCAAATACCAAGAAACATTTCTTACAACCAAAATCTTTTTGCACTTAACAATTCTAGTTCAAGCAAGTGTCTCTGCAACTTTTCTTCTCAGGCACAGAGGCACTTTCAATTGCAACAGCATTTTATGGCAATCTTTTTCTAGCAACCTTGCCTCAGGCTATTAGCTCCACAAGAGCTGGTTGAAGCAAAGTCCTTTCTTATAGCCAGCAAACAGAAACTGCAAAGCTTTTGCTGCTAGCTCTGTTCAGGCTTTTACAGCTTTCACAATCCTAGTTTGTCTGTGCCTCTCCAAACCGGGCCATTCCCAGGACCCCTGTGTCCTGAGGCTAGAGGGCGCTCCATCACCTCGTGCCATACAGGCTTAAGGTTCCTCCAGGGGCTATGAGTTGAGCTGTGGCTCTCCTACAGCAACCCTGGCTCTGGGAGGAAACCCAATTGCTATGAACTGTGGCTTCCTTGGGTCCCATTACCTGCTTCACTGGTGGTCTCATGCTCAGCACCCTGGGTCCCAGAAACCTCCATCTGCTATCCTGCTTCCACAGCCAAATGTAGCCCCAGGGCAACTCCATGGTTCCAGCCACACCTTGCTGCTGAGGGCTTGGTCTGTATCAGTCTCAGCAGTTCCCACAGAGCCTCTGGCCTGGCTGTTCAACCTGGAGCACAGCTCTCACCTCCACAGCTCCCTGGGCTCCAGCTGCCTTCTCTGCTCTCAGTCTCTCCCACGGCACCTCTGCTGAGCCACCTGCTCGGCTCTCTGCCTCTCCCATGGTGTCTCAGGCACCTCTGCTGAGCCACCTGCTTGGCTCTCTGCCTCTCCCATGGTGTCTCAGGCACCTCTGCTGAGCCACCTGCTTGGCTCTCTGCCTCTCCCATGGTGTCTCAGGCTCTGGCTGCCAGAAAATGTTGCACCAGGTATAGTGGTATTCTATTTGTACTGAAATGTGATTTTATTTGTATGTTAATAAATAAAGTTGCCCAGGGGTCAGAGCTATTAACAAGCCATAGCGAAAGCCAGGGCGGTGGTGGTGCACGCCTTTAATCCCAGCACTTGGTAAGCAGAACTAGGTAGATCTCTGTGTGTTCAAGGATACAGCCAGCATTGGAGACACACACCTTTAATCTCAATACCAACCATAGAAGACCTGGAGGTCTGTACAGACAGGCAGTGACGAGGCAGTCACGTAGTTGGGTTTACAACCAATGAGAAGGAAGAACAAGAACTCTTTATAAGACAAACACACAGGAAGTAACTCCCTTTTTCGGAGAGGTCTCTTGGCGGGAGAGGCTAGCTGGCGGCAGGTGGGTAAGGCTCTTAGCTCTGACCTCTTGGGCTTTTATCTTTACATTGGCTCTGTGTTTCTTATTTAATAAGACGGTTGGTTACATCTACAACCAGGAGACAGACCTGCTCTGGCAGCTGGTGTCTGAAGTCTTTGCTACACTCCAAGACACTGTCTGCCATTCACCTCTTTCATGGCATAGCTTCTCCATTCCTCACAGCAGCTTCCTTTTGGCAGAAAGCTTGCAGACCCTTGTGTGTCTGCCACCTGTGCTGCACTGATATTCCTCATATCTCAGCTGCAGATGCCTGGTTGTGGCCATTGTGCTGGCTCTAGCATCTGCTGTTGTTGGCAGCTTCTGGAGCTTCTTTAGCCACTCAGACTGCCAAGTGTGCAGTCTGCTATGGACGCTGCTTTCTGCATCCCAGTTTCCACTTGTACTGGGGGGGGGGGCTACTCTACTCTAAATTTCTATTATACCTAAGTCTTACTTAAGCCTACCCATTATCCTTATGCCTAAAGCTTATTCTACTCTAATAGATCTAAACCTACATTCCTCAAACTAAACTTATGACTTACTTTACTATATATATTTACACTTCTTATTTAAACTTACATTCTACAGGACTACTTTATAAACCTTAGCATCTAGAAGAGATCTTTGAACTGTTATCACTTTACATATTGTCACTTTTTACAAGCTTACTTAAGAGAAGACTATAGGACTATGAGAAAGACTCTCTTAACAGAACTAACTTGCACTAGAAAGAATCTCTTAGTAGAACTTAGCAGACATCTGTAAGAGATTTCTTAACACCTAGAAAAGATTTCTTAGCTAAACTATTAACAAGACCAGAGAAGTACACAAATCATTTCTAAAGTTCAGAGTTTATAGTAAAGTTCAGAGTTTTTAGTCAGCTTTGATATCATTCTGAAAGTTCTCTTGACAGTTGGAAATAAGAGTCTAATTCGTCAATGGCTCTCCCTCAACCCTGGAATTTGGTGATTTCTGTCACTATGGAATTGTAATGCTTGTTGCTAGGGGGCTGTAACACTCTTGACAATGCCACTCCCCCAAAGTCAGCTTTCCTGCTGAGCTCTCTCAGCTGTTCTGGAACCAGCAGAGATGTGCTCAGTGGCAGACAGTTTCTAACTAGGCTGTCCATTTACCCAACTCATTGCAGCTCTCCTGTGCCACAACTCAGACAAATGTTTCTGCTACAGCAGAACTTTCAGTTTGCTCTACCAAAAAGCCTTGCCTCAGGCTGAGGGTGAAATTACCATATTGAACTGCTGTAAAACTCTTAATGAAAACTCCTAGTGCAGCTATTAAACATTGTCTCAACTCTGCATTGATTTGCCACTACTCAGACAAAAGTGGTTTGGCTCTGAATTCCATTTTTTCTCAGCTTTTCATTGAGCTGATATTCCTCTGTTCCACACTCATCACCAAACTCTCAGACAATTTTCCCCTTTCTTAATTTTTTAAAAGTTGCTTTTTAAGTTTACTGTGAGCGTTTTTAATGATATCAGTTTTTCTCTTGAATCTTAAGCCCAACTGAATCTCACAAGCTCTGGAAGCAATCTCCCAGTGTAAGGGCCATTTTCCCTTGTTTTATAAAGGGTTTCAAAATGAGTTGTTGATAAACAGTATTAGCACCTTAATAATCTCCTTAGAGGCAAGTTGTTCACCTGTTCTTGGTTCTCAGGAGGTAAGATTATGTTTTCTAACATTGGTTTGAAAAGAAACTGCATTCTGAACTGAAAAAAAAAATTTTTGGACAGTATCGCCATTTTGAGCGAGAAAAACTACATTTCCCATGGTGCCTTTCTCTATATCACTTTTTCCAGACTGACTTTTGAACCACATTTCTCAAGCTACAGTTTTGAACTACATTTCCCATGATGCCTTTCAAGTATGCCACTTCCATTTCTCTTTACACAGCTAACGTCAAGTTTCTGTTTTAAGCACGGGAGCTTTGAGTCAAGCTTTTTGCTTTTTCACCATGGGAGATTGAGATTTCTGTTCTCCCTAAGCTGGTATTGCTAGGTGTTTTTCTTTCCTGACACTGTTCCCAGAACTGAGTCATACCTGTCCACTTTCGTATTTGGGCAGGTACTTTTGTGCCTGAAGCAAAATTCCCTTGGGGCTTCTTCCCGGTCACTGAGGAAAAACAAAAGTACTTAAGATAAAGCTTTTTCACCTTCAGAGAGACTTTTTCACTTTGTCTTTGATCTTTGTCTCATTCCCACTTGTCTCCTCCCCAGACACAGAGTCCCTGATATCCACAGCAGCTGCAGCCAAGGCTCAGATTTACTGCCCCTCCTGTCAGGGAGGAATCAGCCTAGCTCGGCTTTCTGCAGCTCTCTGCCTGCACTTTCCCGAAAATCTATGGCTAGGTTCTAGCTGCAGGCAGTTTTCTGGCTGCTGCTTTTTTTTTTTTTTTAGTGGCTTAAGGGAAAGGCTAGGAGAGAGGTTTTGCCCTGTTCCAAGAGATGTGTTTTTGTTTTTTCTTAGAGTGAACCACAGGTGATTTCCCATACTAATATCTCCAGGAACCCTAATTTTGCTCTTACAGAAAGAGAATCTGAGAAAAAAGTTCTGAAAGGCTTTTAGTTTTTTAAAGACAGATTAAGTTTTTCCCAAGAAAGCATTCAGTTTTTGAAAGAGAAAGACCACCAAGTTTTTCCAAAACTTCTGTTCTCTAAACTTTGGCTTCATGGCCAAACAGAAACTAAATCTAATGGTACAGTTTTTCCAAACAGTGGCAGTGTCAGCGGAGTGAAAAATTTTATTTCATCTGCATTCATTCACCTCAGGGAAAATTCTTTCCCTGCCGCTTGTGACTTTGAAATAAACTGTTCACAGGCCAAAAGCTTCCATAGGAATCTTTTTTCTGCCCATTTTTTCTTTTCCTCTTATTTTTCCCAGCTTCCATTCCTAGCCCCACAGTTGGAAAATTTAGGACATAGTTTCTACATCTTGTTGCTTATCTTATTTTAAGTTTTCTTTATGCTATATTCCTACATTCTACTTTTCTAAATTTTTTCTACAATATTTTCTTAATTTTTATAGATAGAATTTTAAAAGACAGAGAGAGAAAGAAAGAAACCTACATAGAGAAAAATCTATGCTGCAGCCTGTGGCGTTTCACCATCTAACCTCCGGCATGCCTTACACTCATGACGCCCCAGTCACTCCTTTCACCAAGTCCTTGAGTCCCTGATCAGTGGTGCCATCTGTGGGGACAAGTTCCCACATTTATTTAGTCCAGGGACTCTTGAGGAGTGAGGGATAAGAGGCTTAGATAGAAATATGGAGGGGAGAGAAACAGATAGAAACACAGGATAGCCTTGGATGGGCCTGGATCCTTATCCACTGGCTCAGAACTTTATTCAAAAGGGCTTTTTATAACAGTGTCAAGGGGAGGGGCAAAAGACCTCCCCCTTGCTAGATACAGCCAAGTGTAGACCCTTCCAAACACCTGGTACTCAGGCCTGTGGTCCAATCATCTTCTTATGCAGTCCTGCTGGGTAAAGCCACTAGGAAAACTTAATGGGATCCACCATCTTTGTAATTTCTAGAGTTTTGGAAGCTTTGCTGCAATGAACTTCCTGTTTACATAGGTAATATTACAAACTTCTGGGGTCTTGGATGGAGTTAAAGACTAAATTGTTAAGGGTTATAGTTTTTCTTCGTTATGATAGAAAGTAAATTAGGCATAAAACTTTGGAATCACTAAGATAAGAGAGATAATGGAGTATTTGCTCTCAATTTGCCAAATACAAATGGACTAAATATTGTAAATGTAATTCTTGCTTGATGACTGATTTGTTGCATATAGTTTTACTATGTTAAAGTTAAAACCTTTTGCTCTTATTTAGACAAAAATGTTATGGAATATTAGTTGATGATGTGTTACATCTGTTTATGCTTTTGAACATTTGTTTAATGATTCAAAGATGTATGGCATTCTTTTTGTTGCATTTGTTTAACTCTGTGAAGCTGAGTTATTTTGCCTGCCTAAAATAACTAATTGGTCTAATAAAGAGCTGAACAGCCAATAGCAAGACAGGAGAAAGAATAGGTGGGGCAGGCATGTGGAGAGAATAAATAGAAGGAGAAAAAGATTGAGAAGCAAGAGAATGAGGAGGACATCAGGGGCCAATCACACAAGTACACAGAAAGCCATGGAGTAAGAAGTAAAGAAAGGTGTATAGAATAGAGAAAGATAAAAGCCCAGAGGCAAAAGGTAGATGGGATCATTTTAGTTAAGAAAAGCTGGCTGGAAACAAGTCAGGCTAAGGCCAGTCATTCATAAGTAAGAATAAGACTCTGCAAAATTTATTTGGGAGTTAGGTGGTGGGCCCCTCAAAAGAAAAAGGAGAGAAACAACAACAAAAGAATAGGACATTGGAGGAGTGTCTTTGAAGAACATTGTTCTTTCCCTGGATCCACATTTTCTCCCAAGATCTCTCCCTCCCTCCCTCTCTCTACTTTCTGAATGTCATGGTATGAGCCTGTCCTGTTCTTCCACAGTATGTACTACCTCAGCCTCCTCTTCACTTTTCTTAGTGCATTGTTTCTTAAGAGCATTACATTGCTGTTTGTGTTGTAGAATGTATGGAGTAAGAAGACACTACATCTTGGGTACTTTGGTCATGGGCTGCTTACCTTCTGTGGTTAAGGGCTTTTTGACATTCTGGCAGACTTCATCTTCTTCAGAGAGACTGATAAGCTTTAGGTTCCTGCTAGCTCTTATGGACCCCAACCACCAATGCACAGTAGTATCTGTCAGTCCAGGAATATCCTTCCCTACTTTTTTTTTTATACTAACCAGGTTGAGAAGTTTCATATTGGCATCCAAAATGCATCCATGAACAGAATTGCACTCCCTCTCTCCAGTTCTCCTTGGTCTGTAGTAAGAACATCCCTCACCCAAAAGGAAGAACACTCTGCTAAGGATCAAAACATCTTGTTTCATGGTGAAAATCTTGTTGGTTGTTCTCACCATTCATTTGGAGCACATAACCCTTCCACTCTTCATCCGCTGCACCAGTAACTCATTCTGTGGACTTGCATTCATCATAGAAATGACAAACCTTGTGTTCATGGTCCACTTCAATGTGTTTTCAGTATCTGGTGTCTAGGGATGAGATAGATATTCAGCTTCATCTTGACATAGCCAACCCCCTAGAAAGTGTCACACACAGAGAGAGAAAGCTCCCATATATTTTACTGTCATCACACTCAGTGGATTTTCTATGACTCTAGTTGGTATTTTGGCTCAGTATTCTAAAACACAGACAGTCTTTAATTCCTGTCCCAGAGGCATTACATGTTGCAGTCATGATTCTTTATTTCTTATTGTTATGTAAATGGCACAGTTCCTCAATGCTGTCTTTAATTTCCATTATTGTTTTGTATTTCATTCTTTTACCTAGTCTAGTCTATTGGTGCCTTTCATTGGGTGTTCAGTTTGATTAACTGAACATTTAACTTATGAGATTTCCATTTGTATTTCTTTCAGCATCTCCTTTATGCTGAATTCCTCATCTGAATCTAGATTAATCTCTTGTACTTCATTTGTCTGATTATTTAATTCTCTTTGTAGCCTTTGATCTTTTTGGTTTTTGTTTTTGATGAGACCCACTGAGTTTCATAAGGATCATCTGTGTCCATGGGTTTACAACTATCTAGTGAAGCCTGGTA
The DNA here is from genome assembly GCA_902168425.1 of Peromyscus attwateri. NCBI lineage: Eukaryota > Metazoa > Chordata > Mammalia > Rodentia > Cricetidae > Peromyscus > Peromyscus attwateri. The sequence continues at coordinate 19,582 of CABHPP010111011.1, read as the reverse complement.
AGCTCCTTAGTAGGTCACACTGATGACAATGACTGCCCCTACCCAGAGTTCACCAGTAGCCATAGTTAAGCAAGAGGTAGAGGCTCCAAATAAGCCTTTCTCTAACCTATAACTGACTGTTGCTAGCGCCAGTCTTCTGTAAGTCCATTGCAGATTTTTTAATTCTTTATCTACATTTTTCAACATTTCTGCCTTCTAATCTTTTCACTGAAGACATAAATATTTGAAAGATTCTAATATTCTGGACTTACAATGTCACAATTGGAGCACTTGGGAGTAATTATCTGTTCTGGTTTTACATAGTGGTCCTTTTAGTAAGCACCCTTCTCTTGAGGTATGATTCCCAAGTACTGTTCATGGAGGACTGCTGTAAGAGCAGTAATATCAGCACAAAGCAGGTATGGAAATTCACTGCAACCCAATAACAAGTAACAGTCACACTAGTGGAACCTTAGAAAACAAAAGACCTAAATTGTGTAGAATAAATTATAAGTCAAAGTTAACAAGCTAAAAGTAATAATAACAGTAATGACTGTCGCACCCCCCTTGACCAGCAAGGAAGACACAACACCGAGCTCTTCTTCTTGCAATTTATTCAGGCCTCTGAGCAATCTTCTGACTTCTAAAGGATCCCCCGGGCAAAGCCTCTCCCGGCCTTATATAGGCTCTGGGCAGCCAACCCCAGGTCGCTACGTGGGCATTGCCCAATAGGCTCAAGCATGCGTAAGCAAGCCACAAATTCCACTACAGCTGTTTACCACGGGGAGCGCTCGCCGTCGGGATGGTGGAAGGCGGTAACCAGCGCCACCTTTAAGGCGTGGCTACACGCAGCTCCCTACATATTCCCCCTTTTTGTTTTGTTTAAAATAGCAGGCGACAGCAGAGGTCTGATCTCTGTTAAGAAAAACAGAGGACTATGTACTGGCATCCACACAGGTGTCATCCACCCAGAGAATGCTTGACCTGTCCGATATCCTTTTCCACAGAAATGGGAACTTGGGGCATTAACCCACATGCAATCAGACGTACTCTCCTCAAGACCATCAATGCTGCTGTGGTCCTGAGTGCAGTGCGCTAGCCTCGCATCCTGCATATGAATTCTGGTCTGGGGAAACTGTCCGGCCTTTATGACCATAAAGGCTTGAATGATCATGGCTGCATTGCACTGCTGAGAGAGCCTAATACGACAGATGCACCACAGGCAAATCAAGGAGGCAAGCACCAGTAGGCCCGTTAAGGCACCTAGACCCGCCCCCTCTTTCAGATGGTTCATGATCGTAGAGATCCCGGACGACAGTCCTTCTGCACGTCCAGGATCCACTTGAGTTGAATTGACAGCAACTATGGCCACTCTCAGTTGATCCACCAGGCCATCAAATTCTCCTGTCCAATTTCCTAGAAGGTAACTAGACAACTGTTTAGACAAGTTTACAGCACGAGTAAAATTTTCATACTGGATACTAGTTACACATAGGCTTCTCAATATTGAGTTCTCCTCACCAAACGTTCAGGTACCCAGATCGGGTCTTGCCGATCCTGTGGGAAAACACAAACAGAACCTCGTGCCCATGTCAGCACGGGATCCAGACCGTGCCAAACACCTGTCAACACGTCCTTCCATTGCACCATTCCTTTAGAGGGGCCTTGCTGACCCTGATGTCTATCTGCAGCAGACTGATTATAAATGTCCAAATTCAAAAAATTTATGGTAAATAGAGCAATGGTTATTCTTTCTTTAGGGGTACGGCCGTGGCCTATTCCCCCCTTTTGTTTTTGTAATACTTCTTTAACGTACGATGGGCTCGTTCCACTATACCCTGACCCTGCGGATTGTAGGGCAGGCCATGTACAAGTTGTATATCCATTTGCTGACAAAAGGATGCAAATTTCTGCCCTGTATAGGCAGGTCCATTGTCTGTTTTAAGTTGTTCTGGTTTTCCCCAGGCTGCCCATGCTTCTAGGCAATGGGCAATGACATTAGATGCCTTTTCTCCTGTCAGTGGCGATGCATGAATAATCCCTGAGCAGGTGTCTACTGATACATGAACGTATTTAATACGTCCAAATTCAGGGATATGAGTGATATCCATTTGCCATACTCGTAATGGAAGCAAACCTCGAGGATTAACTCCCAAACCAGGAGGATGATGATATATAACACATTGTGGACAATCTAAAACAACCTTTCATGCATCCACTCGAGAGATGGAAAATTTTTGTTGTAAAGCTCTGGCATTAACATGAACTGTTCTATGAAAATCATAAGCTCTCTGTATAGCGGAAATAAGAAACATCCACTCTTGCTGGGTGCATTGATCTACCACATCATTACCTGCTGTCAAAGGTCCTGGCAGTCCAGAATGTGCTCATATATGTTGAACAAAAAAAGGGGATGTTCATTGCCAGATCAACTGTTGTAATTGTTGAAATAAAGATCCCACTGGGCTAGAAGCCTTTATAGGCCCTGCACACTCTAGGCATTTTAAGGCTTTTACTACATAACAAGAATCTGAAACCAAATTAAAAGGGAAAAGACAAGCCTTAAAAACCTCTATCACTATAAGCAATTCCACCTTTTGTGCTGCTCCGGGGAAAAATTGATGTTTTATTGGTTTTTGAGAATCTATCATGTAAGCACCGCATCCCGTTTTTGCACCATCTGTAAATATTGTACTAACCCCTATTAAAGGCTCTGCAGAGGTTATTCTGGGGAAAACTACTGGATGTTCTTTTTAAAAGCCCATTAAAGGATGTTTGGGATAATGACAATCAATTTGTCCTGAAAAAGCACATCGTAATATAGCCCATTCATCAACTGTTGCACAGAGCGTCTGAACTTGCTGTGAATTATAAGACACAATCAAGATGGCAGGATTTATGCCAAAATATTGAATGCATTGTTGAATGCCATGTTGAGCAAACACTGCTACTGCAGTAGGATAATATTCAATAGCTTTAGCTGGAGATACCTTAGGATAAACCCATAATAAAGGTCCACCTTGCCACAACAGCCCTGTTGGCTGTAAAAAGGTGGGTAAGATACACAAAGTTATAGTTTCATTTTCTTTTATTCTTTGTAAAAATGCCTCTTGTAACCTTCTCTCTACCTTTTCCAATGCTTCTCTCGCTTCAGGGGTTAAGGATCTTGGTGAATCTAAAGCTGCTTCCCCATTCAATACATCATATAAGGGTTTTAATTCATAATTTGGCATCCTCAAATAACTTCTGACCCAATTGATATCTCCTAACAATTTTTGAAAATCATTCAATGTGCGCAACTGATCTTTCCGTAATTCAACCTTTTGGGGCATGACACCATTATCTTTTAATTGAAAACCTAAATAATTTACTGTCTTATCCTTTTGAACCTTCTCTGGAGGAAAGACCTTTCCTTCTTAATGCTTCATTTAAACAAGAATATGCTTCCTCTAACACTCCTTCATCTTTTGCGGCAAGTAAAATATCATCCATATAATGGATACATCTCACTGTGGGAAAACGCTGCCGTATGGGTGTCAGGGTTGCATCTACATAAATCTGACACATAGTAGGACTGTTAGCTATGCCTTGAGGCAAAACCATCCACTCATATCTCTTATCTGGTTCCTCATGATTGATGGAAGGGAGAGTAAAGGCAAATCTCACACTATCAGCATTAAATAAGGGGATGGAAAAGAAACAATCCGTTATATCCACAGCGATTATGTACCAAGAAGCTGGCAGTGCTGATAAGAGTGGTAGCCCTTGCTGTACTGGACCCATGATCTGCATCTGATCATTAATAGCCCTAAGATCATGTAACAATCGCCATTTCCCAGATTTTCTTTTTATAACGAATATAGGTGTATTCCAGGGGGACACAGAGGGTCTTATATGTCCTGCCTCAAGCTGTTCCTTTACCAACTCTTTTGCTGCTGATAGCTTTTCAGAGGAAAGCGGCCACTGAGGAACCCACACCGGGTCCTCTGTTTTCCAGGAAATGGGAATTCCTTCCTCAGTGGCCCCTATGGAAAACCCAATCCTTGCCTATAAACTCCTTTCTGAACTTGGATAGGGTCCTTCCTTCCTTGTAGATGTTTTCCTAGCCCATAACTTGCATGAAATCCCATTGTCCTCATCATATTCTGTGATTCTGAAGAGTATTCATTACTTAATTTAAACCCCATGTCTCGCATGAGATCTTGCCCCCATAGGGAAACAGGAAGCTCCAAAACATAAGGCTGCATAGTTCCAGTGTGCCCTTCACTATCTTTCCAGTGAAGTTCTCCTGCACTGATATCTGGGGCCTTTGCGTATCCCAGCCCCTGAAGGGTCTGGGAGGAAACCTGCACTGGCCAGCCCGTAGGCCAGTCCTTCTTTGCAATAATACTCCAGTCTGCTCCTGTATCCAAAAGACCAATAATTTTCTTCCCATTAATAGTAAGCTCAAGAGTAGGCCTTTGATCTAGGTCCAAGGATAGGAAAGTTAAGTCTGCTCTTGTGGACCCAAAACCTTTGTTACCCCTCTGCTTTGCATGTGCAGCGAACTGATCATGAAGACTAGGTAAGATAATCATCTGTGCAATTCTATCTCCAGGAGAAATGGAGGAAATTCCTTTTGGGGACTCAACCATAATTTTCACTATACCAGTATAATCAGGATCAATCACTCCTGGGTGAACTTTAAGACCTCTTAAGGTGGTGGAGGATCTCCCTATCAGCAGACCCACCGTGCCCGATCTCAAAGGCCTCTAAAGTCAGAGACCACCAATTGAACTACCATTTGTGGGGTCAATATGAGTCTGGTGGTGGTGCGGAGGTCCAATCCTGCTGAACCTGTAGTGGCTCTCCATGGTTCCTCGGATGACGAAGTGTTGGCCACTGTTCCGGTTGCCATTCCTGGCTGTAACTCTCCACTGCCCCATATATTTGTGGGCCCTGGGGACGGGGGGCCCCCCGCTGCCCGTTTTTTGGATAAGTCCCAGATCTCATTACTGATATTGGTTGCCCATTGATGTCTCTAACTGACCTGCACTCATTTACCCAATGTTTTCCTTTTTTACACCTTGAGCACAAACCTGGTTGCATAGGGTGTTGTCCCCTTCCTGCTTCTGTATTCCTACCTCCTTCCGGGGAATTACACTTTAAATGACCCGTTTTTCCACACCTGAAGCAGGCTCCGTAATTAGTATTCCTGGTTCCCCTTTTTGCTAGCTGGATGACAGCTGCTGCCAATCCAGCATTGGATAATGGCCCTCCCAACTCTCTACACACCTTCATCCATGCTTCAAGGCCTTTTGATTTATAAGGAGTTATAGCAGTTCTGCATTCTTTTGTACATTGTTCATAAACTAACTGCTTTATGAGGGGCATAGCCGCATCAGGGTCTCCAAAAATTCTACCTGCAGCCTCAACCATACAAGCAACGAAGTCTGAAAAAGGCTCCATGGGACCCTGAAGGATCTTAGTAAGATTGCCGCTCACTTCCCCCTTATTGGGAAGGGCTTTCCAGGCTTTTATACCAATTTTGTTAATTTGCTCGTAAACCTGAACTGGATAGCCGGTCTGTTGGTTAGCGAATCGACCTTGCCCAAGCAGCATATCTCTATCCCATGCCAGATTACCTGCAGCAAGATTGGCAGCTGCCTCCTCATTAGCAAATTCAATTAGAAAAGCTCTCCAATCTAAATATTGACCTGGAGACAAGCAAGCACGTGCAAGCCCACTCCAATCAGTAGAAGTCATACAATGTCTATTCAAGGCCTCCACCTGAGCTACAGTAAATGAAGCAGTAATACCATATGTACGTACGGACTCTGCCAGGGACTTAATTACCTTAAAGTCTAACGGCTCATGGTATCTTTGACCTTGGTTATCTTGAAATACCAGGTAGGCTGATAGCATTTCAGTTCTGACTGCCCTCCATACTTCTGGATTAAAGGAGGTGACTGCCACACTACTCCCACAGGGTTGCTGCATGGCAGGTTCACAGTATGGTGTGACACAAGCCTCCCTCTCCTGTTGTTTTTTTCTTTTTTTCTTTCCGCTTTTATTGCGGCCTCTTGAATCCTGCTCTCTCTTTAATTACAGAGAAGAGCAATCCCCGCTCTAGACTCGGATCCCCACTTTACCTGAGGACTTACCCCACTTTGGACGCGGTTCCTCACTTTACCTGATGATTTCTGGTATACCCCCTGATTGCAAGAAGTTCTGGGCTCACCGGTGAAGGGTTTCCCCATACAGGGCCACCAGTTGTCGCGGCCCCCTTGACCAGCAAGGAAGACACAACACCGAGCTCTTCTTCTTGCAATTTATTCAGGCCTCTGAGCAATCTTCTGACTTCTAAAGGATCCCCCGGGCAAAGCCTCTCCCGGCCTTATATAGGCTCTGGGCAGCCAACCCCAGCTCCCTACAATGACGATAATGATGATGATAATAGAATAAAGTAGAGGACGTGAAAAGGGAAAAAGTGAGATAGAGAATAGAATAAAAGAAAATAATTAAAATATAAAGAGTGAATATGTAAGTAAGCTGTAAATAAAAGTAAGAAGAATGTACAATTGATATTTGATAATGATGCTAAAATTAATAGTGAAACATAAAAAAGAAAAAGGGAAAATGGTGACAAAGAATTAGAGAATTTCATTATGAATCTTCTAATATTAAAATCTACACAATTCTTATAATACAATGGGACTAAGTGTCTTACCACTTGGAGATGCTCTCCACCACAAAATATGCCATCCAGTTCACATTGCCTATAAATAGACTATTAAACAAGCTATAGTATGTTAATGATGAAGAAACCATATCTGAAGGAGTTTACAGGTTCCTAGAGATCATTTATATGAAGATCTTAGGCATGGAATAACTCTCTTAAATATGCCAGATACACTTTTACATGGTGTCTTTTTGAGCTTTCATTCATGTGTAGCCCCATACCAGAACTTGACAGGCTGATCACAAACATATATCAAACTATTAAGCCACTAAATCCAACAGCATTAACATTTCTTAGTGTTTTTAATCTTTAACTGCTGCAGAATCTGTTATTTAAATCTGTCCTAGCCTAAGTAAGAAAATAAAGCAAATATAAGCACAGTTAACATTTCCCTGCATGTTAATTTTAAAGCAATTTCAGAACTATTCAAATAGACTAATTGTGATAGCTTCTAATATGGATCAAATGTGGAATGTTCATCCTAGGCTATAGTTGAATGTTCATCCCAGATGATATTGAATGTCTGTTCTCCAGCAAGCGACTCTTCTTTGGGAGATTATGGACCCATAGGACATAGTGTTTAGCTGGTAAACATAGGTCACTGGAGCAGGGCCTAAGGGTCTGGTCCTGCTCTGTTCCCTGCCTGTCATAATCCTGCTGGAGTAATTATCCTTCTCTTCTTCACACACATAATCCACTGCTGGCCCTGGTGAGCTTTACAGCCTGTGGCCTATACCAAACCCTTAACCAATCAACCCTTAAACCACTGATCACTTTACTATTTCCATTTTTTTCATTTCCTATAATATTATATTATTGAAACAATATCATATCATATTTAGCTTTTTCTTATTGACTTCTTATTGCAACTTCTTAGGTATGGCAGATAAAGGGGATAGACACACACTCTACAATTCTACAATTCTTCTGCATACAGAATTCACTGAATCTCTTACATTTATTCACTGGATGCATGCACAAGAATATTGTCAGAATTGTTGTTCGTAATGGCAAGATCCTGAAAGATAAAAACTGTGTCTGTAAAACTAGAATAAATGAGCATTATCTATTCACTACATAGAAGACTTACTCATTTCTACCCCCAAACAAGATCAAAACCCCCAAATTCAAAAAGTTTCACAAGGAACAAAACAAGCAACTAAACCAAATATAGTGTTATTCCATTCATGTGCCATCCCAGAGAAGGCTGGAATGAGGGACAAATGCAGACATGTTAAAACTCTTCTGGAAGCAGGTGTGAAAACAGTGAACATAGTGTGCTGTGTGCCTTCAAGAGGAAGAAAGGCATGGAAGAAACTCCAACAATATTTGAAGTCTGTGATTATTTAACCCTAGAGATTAGTAACTGATGCTTCTGGACACATTGTTTAAGTGCGAGCACAGCAGCAAACACAAACACATATATGCACAGACACATGTGATTTAACTGTCTTTTATACTTGTTATTCTCTTATGTTGTGACAACGCCCGTGTTACTGCTAACCATTCACCGTGTCCAAGCGAGGGACTGTGGATTAAAAATGAGACAAGAGACAGCGAGTCATTCGCCAAGGCAGAATGTTGAATGCCGTTTATTGAAAGAGGGAAGAAACCTTAAGTACAGGCTTACAGGACAATGGAGGATCCCCAGAGGGCAGAAGTTCGCTATCAAATGTTCTACATTCTTGCATCTAAGCTGTTTACACCAAATGCAGGAAACATGAACTGTGAGACCAAAAGGAGCCATCTTAGAAATAAGACCAAAAGGAGCCATCTTAGAAATAAGACCAAAATGCTTTCACCCCAAAAACTAAGGCCTAAGACTGCTCCTTTTAGCTACAGGCTATAAGTTACTGGAACAGACCAGAAGTTACTGAAACCAGTCAGTTCAGATTCCAGAAACCAGGAACCAGGAAGTGTAAAAGTACAGGGTCACAAGGTAGTCAGGAGGTAAGGACTGCCGGAAGGCCGGACTGTGGAATGTCCACTCCCTGGCCCCCTAGGTAACTGTTTAACATAGAATGTCCCAACCCTAGTTTCCATAGTGACTGTAATCACCAGATGCCCCCATCTGGGGGCAGCCAATGAGAAATGGTGGTGGGCAACCACTCCCTTAGAAGTAAGATTAAGCCATGATTTCTAGAAAGCCCCTAGAAGCGAGCCAATCAGAATTGTACCTGTACTAGCACCCCTAAATGATGTAACCTTGTGATTTTTCCCTTTAAAAACTGAGCTTGCAGACAGGCGGGCACTTCCTCCAGCCTCCACTGCATTGGAAGTATTGGACGAAGTCCCTGCCTAGGCTTGTATTGGATATCCAGAATTAAACCTTGCTTTTGCATTCCGGCATGCTTGTCTTTGGTGGTCTCTCTGGGGGTCACGATCTGGGCACAACAGAACAAAGAACCTCAAGTGAAGAACCTCCAGTGATCGGGAGGTGAGAAGGAAGCCGGCAGGGAATCAACATAGGGAGGACATCTGGTCAAGGTCAGCAAGCAAGGCGGCAGCTACTCACAGTGGGGGGCCAGGGCCCACAGGTCCCCCCTTTTTACTAAAAAAAATGAGCTTCTGACTTAGGCTGCGTGGGACGTCAACAGGTCACCTTACCCGTCATGGAGATACCTGCCCAGGCCACACAAGTGCTCTGTCTTAGGTTGATGACCGCCCCCCAAGCATTACCCATCTCTGAATACTCATTATCATACAGACTCAACCACGTGAGCTGTAGAGTAACTGCTACCAAAGATCTCAAAGTGGCACTGGGCTTGCAATCTGTGCGACACAGAAAAGACCAACAGAAGTCCTAACCCACCCATAGCCAGGAGGCTAAAGGTAATTGAGCCATTCCCTTTCTTAACGAGCCTTACTGCAAATTGTGGAGTCCTTGTAAGGTGGTATCCCATAGGCAAGTGGAACTTGAGTTTTATAAATTTTACAACTTTCAAAGCCAATTCAAATGTATAATTGTAGAATTAAATTTATCATGCCCAATAGAATGAAAGATTAACTAACTGTGGTAGCTACTTTTGCTGCCAGGGTCTCCATTGTGCTAGCTGTAGTAACCAATTAAGAAATAGCAATCCCAGAAACAATAGCAGCAGTGGCCACCACCGCTATAACAGCAACAACGGCAACAGCAATGTAGATTCTCTTCTGGAGTGTGTGAGCACCATCTGTGTCTAACTGCCACAGTCCACTGGCATGGATACAGCTCCAGGAACACGAACTGCCAAGGCCCATTTTTCTTGATCCCAGCACAACTTAAGCTGGTAGCTCTACAAAAGAATAACTGAGAACCGTAAAGAAAAAAGAACAGACAGCAAACAAGGAGCAGAACTAATGGTCTCATAATGGCTACATTCAGGCTCACAAATTATAAGGTATCTTCAGAAAGGCTAGATGAATTTCAGGAGGCCAATAAAAGTTGCACAGAGCCATTCCTGAAAAGGTAGGTACTACACCAGCTTGAAGAGAATTACTAAAATGAAAAAGGCTTAGCTGGTATGCTATTGTTAACAAATGAAGGTCAGTGACCTTCAGAGTTATCCTTAATCTCCAAGGTGTCTGGGTGACACATTCTCAACATTTTTGAAAAAAGTTACCATACATTACCTTCTAAAGAATCCAATCACATAGCTACAGTTCCTAGGCTTACATTAACGTTTGCCAAGGCTAGCCGTATTGGGCTCTCAATCCCCATTGGCATCAGAAGGGGAGAGTTTTTCACGAAGGCCCAATAGGTCTCTGCCATGTCCAGATTCAGCAGCAGCCACAGGGCGCACACAGCGCTCAGGAACCCAAAGAGGAACCTCATTGTCCTACGGAAAGACACAAACAGATCCCTGGGCCCACACCAACACCGGATCGGGTCCCCTCCAAGTGCCAGTAGAAAGATCCTTCCATCGCACCAGAGGATGATTTGCAACAGGAGCCCTCCAGTGCTTATCTGCAGCGGATACTCCAGCAGAATCCACCAATAAAAAATTTAAAATATATAAAACAAGGGAAAGAATAGAATGTGGAGAGGAGAGATGAGCCCCTAGCTCCCCCCTTTTTACTTTAGCAATATATGTTTTTAAGGTACGATGGCAGCGTTCTACTATAGCCTGTCCTTGAGGATTATAAGGAATACCAGTTTTATTAACAATAGAAAAGTCTTGGCAGAATTTTGAAAATCCCGTACTGCTGTAGGCAGGACCATTATCAGTCTTTATGCATTTGGCATTCCCATATAGGCAAAAGCATGAAGACAATGATTCTTTACATCCTTAACCTTTTCACCTGAATGGGCAGAAGCAAAAATTAGAGAAGAATATGTATCAATAGATACATGGACATATTGTAATTTTCCAAAGGAAGGCACGTGTGTGACATCCATCTGCCACACATGATTAGGTAAAAGTCCTCGGGGATTAACTCCCAAATGAGGAACAGGTAAAAATTCAACACAAATAGGACATGATTTAACTATCTGGATGGCTTGTTCCCGGGTTATGCTGTTGTGCCCAGATCGCGACCCCCAGAGAGACCACCAGAGACGAGCAAGCTGGAATGCAAAAGCAAGGTTTGATTTCAGGATATCCAAATGCAATACAAGCCTAGGCAGGGACTTCGTCCAACAGATCCAACACAGTGGAGGCTGGAGGAAGTCCCCACCTGTCTGCAAGCTCAGTTTTTAAAGGGAAAAATCACAAGGTTACATCATTTAGGGGTGTTAATACGGGTTCAATTCTGATTGGCTTGTGTCTAGGAATTCCAGAAATCACAATTCAATTTTCCTTCTAAGGAGGTAGTTGCCTGCCACCATCTCTCATTGGCTGCCCCCAGATGGGGGCATCTGGTGATTACACAGTCACTATGGAAACTAGGGTTGGGACATTCTATGGTCAAACAGTTACCTAGGGGGCCAGGGAGAGGACATTCCACAGTCCGGCAGTCATTACCTCCTGACTACCTTGTGACTCTGTACTTTTACACTTCCTGGTTTCTGGAATCTGAACTGACTGGTTTCAGTAACTTCTGGTCTGTTCCAGTAACTTATAGCCTGTAGTTAAAAGGAGCAGTCTTAGGCCTTAGTTTTTGGGGTGAAAGCATTTTTGGTCCACATTTCCCCCTTCTCATGGTCCTAAGGAGGCTCAATCTTGGGCCTCGAGTAGCTCATGAGATTCTTGTCCTAACTCCTCTGATGCTGTATAAGGTTCAGTGAGGCTAACAGGTGGATAGCCACGTTGTACCATAAGTTGAATCGCCCCCAACCTTTGTTTCATGAACCGTACTAACATGTTTATAATACAAGGCCCGAATATCAACAGCAATATCAAAAGAATAAGGGGACCAAGGATACTGGAAATTAAGGTAGTGAACCAGGGAGATTTAGAATACCAGGCCTCAAACCATCCCTGGTTGGCCTCTCGTTCCCTCTTTTGTTGGGCTATGCCCTCTCAGATCTTGGCTACTGAGTCCTTTATTATTCCTGAGTGGTCTATATAGAAGCAACATTCCTCACCTAAAGCAGCACATAGTCCTTTTTCTTTCAAGAATATTAAGTCTAGTCCTCTCCTATTCTGTAAGATGACTTCTGCTAGGGATGTCAGGGACTCTTGGAGGTGAGTTATCTGAAATTCTAGTTTTTCTATGTCCTCATCTATAGACTCACGTAAACTAGAGTAGTGTTGCTGTTGTAGGACCAAGGCAGCAGCCCCTGTTCCTAGCCCAGCAATACTGGTCCCTAACATGATGCTTAATGTGAGGGCAGTTAAGGGCTCTTTTTTTGATCTGCGGAGGCTTACTGGTCCGGCAAGACTTTCGAGCTCTTCCTTGGAATAGTATATCAACCGTGGCAGAAGCCGGATCATTATACAAAAGCCCTTAGTTCTATTGAGGACCAGAACATGTGCACAGGGTGTTAGTCCCATGGAACATACTACCAAGTGTTATCAGGAGGCTGCAGGTAAACGTCCTGGTCAGGGAGGGGTCGGGTATTATTACAATGGGCCTGGTACTTGGTTGGCACTGTACTTGCTGGATAGTTAGTGAGGCCTTAGTCTGCCATTGGCATTCCTGTGGTTTGCTAGTCATTATATAATTGCCCTCCACTGCAGTGCCCTCATAAAAAGGGGGTCGTGCATCGTAACAAAGCCAACATGAAACAGTTAATTCAGGCTTGGAAGCATTCAAAAGCAAGAAAGATTTCTGGAGGAGGGTGTACAGGGGACTCTTGTCTGATGGAATCGGAGGGGAGGGGAGCTGTTCTGCGGGTTTCTTAGGTGCAACAGTTAGACCTTTGGCAGAAATCAGGGCAGGTTTGGTTGGACTTGGTGTTACTGTGGGATTAAACACTCAGTTGGGTCCCACTGCTACTGTTTCCACTGGTGTGAGGGTACGCTTTATGGTAAAGGTTAGCCAGCCTGACCCTGGGTGTAAATGCAGTCCCCATATCTTTCCAGTGGTCCAATCTGCCTGCTTACCAGCCTCTGTAAACCGAATAATTAGGGGGTTGTAGAGCCCACCATGTCTAGCCCCAGCATAAGCAGAAAAACATTCTATATCGTAACAATTTCCACAGCGCTGATTTCCACACCACCCAATCCCTGGAATGGATGTATCTCCTATCCACTGTACCATGATAAAGTCTCCTTTTGTCGGGGTGGGGGGGGGTCCCAGCTTATTGATCCAGTTGACTCACATCCCCAACTACCACAGAAAGCGCAGTCTTCTCCTCCGCATTTCTGACGCCGTTCTTTGGTCATAGAGTGGCCAGGACAAACATAAAATTGCAGTTGCCTTGCTTTGGCGCATCCTCCAGGTGTGTCACATCCTACAGCGAATGCCGAGAGCTCCTTGCCATTTGGGAGTATGTCGGGTTCGTTTCCAGAAGGTCCCCACATCCGCCCCCCTAGATCACAAAGGTCTGCATATAGATTGGGGAACCAGGTGTCTCATGGGGCCACAGACGAGATTCTGCTAATTATCCTGTTAGGGCTGGACCCTCCAGAGATGATGATCCAGGTTTGGTTCCAAGGTGTGTGGGGATTATCAGGTTGGCCGATCTACACGGTGGCACCAGGCAGAAGTAGGAGAATCAGGTAGAGGCCAATCATTTTTCCTGGCACGGCGTAACTTGAGCCTCAGTGGATTGGAGGGATGTTGGGTCGCTTCCCATGCCCCACCCTGGTACTCCTCAGGGAGCGTGAAGGGGTCAGCCAATCGCGCGTGTGAGTGATGGATCCAGGCTGTGACTCCGTCCACCTTCAGGGCTGTCGGAGTGGTCAGGATGACCATGTAAGGTCCTTTCCACCTCGGCTCCAGTGACTTGCACTGGTGCCTTTGGATCCAGACCCAGTCTCCCGGTCTGAACCTGTGGGGAGTAGAAGGAGAAGCGGCCTGGTAAATAGCCTGGAGCTTGGGCCATACTTCTTTATGGGCCTGGCGGAGTCCCCGAAGTGCATCCAGGAGGTCCTGGTCCTCCAACTGTGCCACTAAATCCGTGTGAAGACTAGGTATAATGGGAGGTGGGTACCCATACATGATTTCAAAGGGTGTTAATCCCAGTTGGTAAGGAGAATTCCGAACCCGAAAAAGGGCAAAGGGAAGGAGGGTCACCCAGTCACCGCCAGTCTCCAAGGCCAATTTAGTTAGGGTCTCTTTTAGTGTCCTGCTTATCCTTTCTGCTTGTCCTGAGCTTTGGGGTCTATAAGCACAGTGTAATTTCCAATCTGTCCCCAACGCGGTGGCTACTCCCTGACTTACCTGGGAAATGAAGGCTGGACCATTAGCTGGTCCTATCATAACTGGAAAGCCAAACCTGGGCAGAATTTCTTCCAGTATCTTCTTAGCCACCACATTTGCAGTTTCGTATTTAGTGGGGTACACTAATGGGGTACGCTTCAGTCCATCTTGAGAAGGTGTCTATAAAGACTAACATATTTATAGCCAAACTTTCCTGTCTTGATTTCAGTGAAGTCCACTTCCCAGTCCGTACCTGACTGGGTGCCCCGGAGGCAACTCCCTGGGTTGGCAGGGTGTGGGTTGGTGTTAGTCAAGTGGCAAGCATGACAACTAGCCACAATGTCCTCTATAATCTGGTTTCCCTCTTTAATTTTTACTGCAGAGTGTCTGAGGAGATCTTGCATTTTCCTGATTCCCAGGTGGGATGCCCAATGTATTTTTCAGAGCATTGTTCGTCCCAGTTCTTGAGGCAGAATGATCTTATTGTCAGCTGTCCGCCACCATCCCTCTACTAGGTGCGTCATGGGTAGAGATCTCGCCCATGCCTCATCTTTATCCGTGTACCAGGGCAAAGGGGGAAGGCCATGGGCTCCAGGGTCCACAAGCACAGGAACTATAGTGGCCGTCATGGCCACCTGTCTGGCTGTCTGGTCAGCCAAATTATTTCCTCGTTGAATCGGCCCTTCTCCTTTCTGGTGCCCTGGATAGTGCATGATTGCTAGTTTCTTGGGGGCCCAGAGGGCCTTTAGTAGCTCTAGGATTCCTTGTTTATTTTTAATAGTCTTTCCCTCTCCAGTTAACAGCCCCCTCTCCAAGTATATAGCCCCATGGATATGTGCAGTGGCAAAAGCATACCTGCTGTCAGTGTAAATGTTCAGCTTCTTGTCCTTCCTGAGTCGGAGGGCATTTGTTAAGGCTATTAATTCAGCTTTTTGTGCCGAAGTCCCTGGCAGCAGTGCGGTGGCCCACACGACGGTTTCACTGGTGGTCACGGCTGCCCCCGCATATCTTTGTCCATCACGCATGTAGCTGCTCCCATCCATGAAACAGTTTTCCTCTGCATCTGGTAGTGGGACATCTCGCAGGTCTGGGCGTATGCAGTGTGCTTGAGCCAGGATCCCAGCACAGTCATGGAGTAGAGCGTCCAGGTTGGGATCAGGCAGTGGGGTGGCTGGGTTCAAAGCTGTTGGGACTTGATAAGTCAATATGGCTGGGTTAAGAAGGAGGGCCTGGTAGTGAGTGAGCCTTTCATTACTGATCCATCGATCTGGGGGCTGTTTAAGGATTCTCTCCAGGGCATGCGGGGTTGCAATAGTCAGTCTCTGACCAAGAGTCAGTTTGTCTGCATCTTTAACTAGCAGAGCTATGGCCGCAATTATTCTTAGGCATGGAGGGCATCCCGCAGCCACTTGGTCCAACCTCTTTGACAGATATGCCACTGGTCTTTTCCAGGGTCCCAAGGTCTGGGTGAGGACCCCTTTGGCAATGCCCCTGCTCTCATCCACGTAAAGGTGGAAGGGTTTGTTGATGTCTGATAGGCCAAGTGCTGGGGCCTCCAGGAGTTCCCATTTCAGTTCCTCAAATGCTCATTGTTCCCTCTCTGTCCAGACAAAATCTGTTGTGTTTTTAGTGACCTCATATAGGGGCTTAGCCAGTTCAGCGAATCCGGGAATCCAGAGGTGGCAGAATCCCGCTGTCCCCAGAAACTCTCTCACCTGTCTTGGTGTTGTAGGAGTGGGTATTTTCAAGACCGTCTCCTTCCTGGCATCCAACAGCCACCTTTGACCCTCCTTAAGGACATACCCCAGATACTTGACCTGCCTCTTACAAATTTGGGCCTTTTTGGCCGAGGCTCAGTACCCTAGGCGTCCTAGGGTCAGCAGCAAGTTCTCAGTCCCTTTAAGGCAGGCTGCTCTGTTGACTGCAGCTATCAACAAGTCATCTACATATTATAACAAGCTGATGTCTGGATTTTGGGTGCGATACTCACTCAGATCTTCATGAAGAGCCTCATCAAATATGGTTGGAGAATTTTTGAACCCTTGAGGGAGTCTAGTCCATGTCAGCTGCCCACTGATCCCGATCTCAGGGTCGTGCCACTCAAAGGCAAAATATGGTTGGCTCTTGGGGGCTAAGGAGAGGCTGAAAAAGGCATCCTTCAAGTCCAGAACAGAGTACCACTGCCGGTATGGAGGTAGCAAGCTCAGCAGGGTATATGGGTTAGGCACAGTGGGGTGAATATCCACCACTCTCTTGTTCACTTCCCTTAAGTCCTGGACCAGCCGGTAGTCCCCTGTGTGGGGTTTCTTGACTGGCAACAAAGGAGTGTTCCATGCGGAATGAATTGGTCGCAGGACTCCTAACCTCAGAAGCCTCCTTATATGAGGTGTTATTCCCTTCTTTGCTTCTAGGGACATGGGGTACTGGAGGAGTTTGAATGGGTCAGCATCTGATTTGATCTCTACATAGACCAGAGGCCTATGCTTCGCTAGTCCCATTCCCCCAGTTTCTGCCCAAGCTAGGGGAAATTTTTGGAGCCAAGCCTGAATTTCCTGCCCGGGAGCCTCAGGATCTAGGTGGAGCCTGTATTCCTCGACTAGGTCAGTTGTCAGGAGTACTTGTATCAGCCTCTCTTTTTGGTCCATTAGCCGAGCTCCCTCATCTGAGAAATGAATTTGAGCTCTCATTTTAGACAGGAGATCTCTCCCAAGCAAGGGATATGGGCATTCTGGTATCACCAGGAAGGAATGGGTTACTTTCCCCATGCCTAAGTCCACAGTTCTTTGAGTAGTCCATGAATATGACTTAGTTCCTGTGGCTCCCTGTACCCAGGTTCGTTTTGAGGACAGGGGTCCGGCAGGGGCCAGGAGGACCGAACTCTCAGCTCCTGTGTCTACCATAAATTGGATTGGCTTCCCCTCCACCTTTAGGGTTACCCTGGGCTCAGGGAGGGGTGCTGAACCCCGTCCCCCCTAGTCACTTTCTTCTTCCAGAGTGGTCGCTAGGGTTGGGACATGGGGTACCTTTTTCTTCTTGGGGCAATTCCTGACCCAGTGTCCTTCTTCTTTGCAATACGCACATTGGTTTCTTCCTACCTTGAGTTTTGGCTTGGGTCGAGGCGTTCCAGCTCCTCGGGGAATTCCTGTCTCAGTCGCCAACAGGACTCTCTCCAATTGTGCCTGCTGTTGTTCTAATAGTTTAGTTAGATTCCTTTCCTGCCTCTTATCTCGTCTATCCTCTCTTTGTTGTCTTTGTTTCTCTTTCCTTTCTTCCTTCTGCTCCTCTGTCTCTCTCTTGTTATATACCTTTTCCGCCACCGCCACTAGCTCCCTGAGGTTTCTTTCTCCTAGTCTCTCTAATGACTGCAACTTTTTTCTAATATCTGGTGCTGCCTGGTTTATGTAGGCTAGTATGACCGCCTGTGTTGTCATTGGTGACTCAGGATCATACGGGGTGTATTGTTTAAAGGCGGTCATTAGCCTTTCTAAATAGGCAGCTGGACTCTCGTCCACTCCCTGTCTTATATCATAGACTTTGGCCATATTTGTCGGCTTTCGTGCCGCTGCTTTGAGACCCGCCAACAGAGCCTGGCGATAAACCCGGAGACTCTCCTTACCTTCCGCCGCATTATAGTCCCAGTTGGGGTGGGTAGAAGGGAAAGCAGCAGTTATAACAGCTGGATCAGTCAGGGGGTCTCCGGTAGGCCCGGGGACAAGCTTTCGGGCGTGTTCCAGGATCCGTCCCCTTTCTTCGATGGTGAAGAGGATGCCCAGGAGTTGCTGGCAGTCATCAAAGGTGGGCTGGTGCGTGAAAAGAACAGTCTCTAAAAGGTTAATTAAGTCTTGGGGGTCTTTAGAGAAAGGGGCATTCTGTGCCTTCCAATTATAAAGATCACTAGTGGCAAATGGCCAGTAATGGAAGGGCTGATTCCCGTCCTCGTCTGGAGGTCCTGCCGGCCTCAGAGGGAGGGCAACTGTGGTATCAGGTTGAGGGGTCGCCCCTCGGCGGCTTCTTGTTGCCAGTGCGGGACCCCGAGGAGGTTGTGGGGCCAAAGCTGGCTCCAGTGGTGGCGCCGTCGGCTGCACCGTCGGTTGTGCCCTAGGGGAGTATGGTGGAGGGAAAAGTTCAGTTTCATCAGTCCCTCCCTGCAAGACCTCAGGCATGCCACCTGTTTGTTTGGATTTCCTGGCGGGCCTTACTGGCAGAACTTCTGTAGCTTTTAGAGTCTGGGTAGGGGCCTTAGAAGGGAGGAAAGGTTTGATCCATGGCAGGGGACCTTCGAGCCGATCAATCAGGCACCGCCAGGTAACTACGTATGGAATCTGGTCCGGGTATCCCGAACGGGGTCTAAAAACTATTTCCTCTACTTTCTGGATAATGGCTAGATCAAATGTGCCCTCCGCCGGCCAGCCAACATTAAGAGTCGGCCACTCCGCGGAGCAAAATGTCACCCACTTACGCTTCCTGACAGTCACACTGTTGTTGTTCGCCGTGTCTCGCACGTCCTGCCAGTGAGCAAGGGTTAAGTCCAAGGGGGAAGATGGAGTTGCCCCCATGGTTAGTTTAGAAAGATAACGAACAAAGGGAAGGGAAACAAAAAGAACAAACACAAGAACCAGACAATGAACAGATCCCCGGGGTGCAACAGAGGGTCTCTGGAATGCCGCGTTAATGTACACGGATCCAAAAACCGTACAGATGGGTCCGCGGAACTCTAAAGGTTCCTGGTCCCCTTACAAAACGGATGGACTCCACATGGGAGTCCTCTGACGAAGGAGGAGTTGAGGCCCCCCCACGTCCTGACGAGGGGTCGAGACGTCTCTCGACTCATCCAGGGTCACCTTACAGGCGCGTCCGCCAAGGTGAGGTCCTATCAGATTCAACTGCCGGCTTCAAAAGAAAACGAAAGTAAAAACAAAAACAAAGACAGAAACAGAAAAAAACTTGAGCGCTCTCTCTTACCGATCGGTGCAGATGGACCTCCGGGGCTCTTAGGGGTCCCGGCGGGGGGTCTCTGGGGATCCCGGACGAGCCCCCAAATGTTGTGCCCAGATCGTGACCCCCAGAGAGACCACCAGAGACGAGCAAGCCGGAATGCAAAAGCAAAGTTTAATTTCGGGATATCCAAATGCAATACAAGCCTAGGCAGGGACT